>VZTQ01013164.1:466457-545719 GCA_013400755.1 Pelecanoides urinatrix
GGCCTGGAGCACAAGTCTGATGGGGAGCGGCTGAGGGAACTGGGGGTGTTCAGCCTGGAGAAGAGGAGGCTGAGGGGAGACCTCATCGCGCTCTACAACTGCCTGAAGGGAGGTTGGAGCGAGGGGGGGCCGGTCTCTTCTCCCAAGTAACAACCGATAGGACGAGAGGACACTGCGCCAGGGGAGGTTTAGAATGGATATTAGGAAAATTTTCTTCGCCGAAAGGGTTGTCATGCCTTGGCACAGGCTGCCCAGGGAAGTGGTGGAGTCCCCATCCCCGGGGGTATTTAAAAGACATGTAGATGCGGTGCTTAAAGTCATGGGTTAGTGGTGGACTTGGCAGTGTTAGGTTAACAGTTGGACTCGATGATCTTACAGGTCTTTTCCAACCGAAACGATTCTATGTCTGTCAGCAAGTTTAATTTATCTGTTCTAGGGCAGGGAAAAACTTCAAGGGGCCTCTGTGTTGTTACAGCTCAGATGAGGTTTCCTTTTGTCCTATGGCTGTAGGGAGATGACCGTTCTGAGTACGGACTGCCACCCAACAGCTTGGATCCTTCGGTCACGTGGAATGATATCTACTGGCTGAGGAGCCTGACCCACCTGCCCATCATCATCAAAGGCATCTTGACGAAAGAAGATGCAGAGCTGGCAGTGAGACATGGAGTTCAGGGAATTATTGTGTCCAATCATGGTGGAAGGCAACTGGATGGAGGACCTGCCACTGTAAGTGAGAAAACGGGTGTCCCATGAGTGTTTGTTGTATGCGCATTTGCACTAACCTGGGTATCTCTATGCTCGTCTTTGTATATATGCTTCTGGTGGGCTCGTGTGTTCGTTGCGTGGCTGTGGATGTGTGCAGATGTACTTTAGCTTTAAACTGGTAGGATGCGTGCCTTGGCATGGGCTACCCACTCAAGTATCTTCTCAGCTTCTTGGGAGGGTTCTGTAAGCAGCACTGAACCCACATAACTGCAGATAAACTACTGGCCTAAGTTAGTAAAAGTTTTCTGCCGATGTCTTCATTAGATGGTGCAGTGCACACGTACTCTTTGCGCACTGCAGCAAAAATAAAACAAAGCTCTGGAACCAAAAATGTACAAGTGAGAGCATAATGTATTCTCATTGTTCGCATCTGCCAAAACATGCACAAACAATGCAGCTAGATTTAGTGAGAGGTCTGCTTGCGTATTTACAGACTCAAGTCTAAATGGGAATTTATTGACTTTCATGAGCCAGAAAAAGGATAACTTATCTGGAGAAAAATTCCCCACTTTTTAATCTGTACAAAGAAATTGTGGGTTGTTGGGACACATATATATTTTGCTGCTTTAATTTGGCTTCTGTCAATTTTTCCAATTGTTCTTCTTTTACAGTTGCATAGTATGTTAGGGACTTTCTTTTCTCTGTTTTCCTCTGTAAAATAAAAATAGGCACCAGGGAATTCTCGTCTATTCTATGTCAAGGCTGACAATAATGATTAAAAAATAAATCAAAATGCTAAAGACATAATAATGGAAACAGCATCCACATTAAACTGCTCTTCTACTTTAGAAGTTTCTTTACATACACAGACAAACCAGTAGATACCTAGTTCAGCTCTGCTACTCCTCTGGTACCAAGACTGGCAGCAGAAGCTATTGTCCTTGCTCTTGGTGAGCTACTCCTGGAAAATTTCAGCCTGAAAGTTTTCAGTCTGAAATTCTGAAAAAAATTTTGACCAGTTGGAAGAATCTACTTAGTAATCTTAGTTACAGCTACTCTACTTAAAAAGGTGAAAAGAAGTCAAAAGGGTATAGGAGGCTGCAGAAGAGAGACCTTCGGCTTTGCTGCGAAGGAGAGTTAATCAGGTCTAGTGCGATGTCCTGCCACTGGTTATACCTGCCTTTGGGACCAGAGCCAGCACCTCCGCGTGGTGCTGCCCCGCGCACCCAGCCCGGCACTGCCCTCTCTCTGCAGAAAAGACCTGAGGGAATCAGGAGACTTAGCCCGGAGGAAATGATATATTGACTGTACTACATGGCAAGTGAAATCCTTCACAGTTGCTTTAGGGGGAGGCTTTCTACAGGTGGTCACCAGGATTAGGTTGAAATGTAAGTTTAGGCAATTTGGACAGCAGGGAGAATTTGAAATTAGCCTTTTTTACAAACATTTGTATCATTCATCATTGTCTCAAATGAAAGTAAGATATTAACAACAATTATTTCCATTGAAATTTATTTTAAAAATTTTTCAGAAAGCAAGTGAAAATGTTACTTTTTCACTTATCAGAAGTGCTGGCAAAGAATATCAGTATAAGCAAAGCAAATGGAATTAACTATCTGGCAAACAGAACAGGGAGCTGCACTTTGTTCTGCAGCTTTCGGTGCCAAGCTATTTGTGATGCATTGACACATTTCATTTCGAGAAAGTATGCTAAGCATTGCATCCCCGCCTGTCTCCTTGGAATGTCTCCTCTTTCTCTTGGAATCAAAAGCTGACCTCAAGGTGAGAGTGGTTGCTTCGTTGCAGATTGATGCTCTGGTTGAGGTTGTGGAGGCAGTACAAGGCAGAGTCGAAGTTTATTTAGATGGTGGAATACGAAAAGGAAGTGACGTATTAAAAGCACTGGCACTGGGAGCAAAATGTGTCTTTATTGGAAGACCAGCTTTGTGGGGTCTGGCTTACAAGGTGAGTAAGGAGCTTTGAGTTTGTGTGTCTGATTCTCACACTCTCCAACACTCCATTGTTGTTATTTAATAGTCATAGAGACAGTTTTCACCAGGGAAGAATCTTACCTTTTTTTTTTCTGTTTTGCTGAATTTTGAGTGGAAACACCCCAAATTGAATCAAAACCAGCATTGTCTGTGATTTAAAAATGCCACTGAATTTTACGATTTCAAATACGATTTTGAAGCTGATAACATTTTTTGTGGGACCTGATTTCTTGGTGTTGCAGTTTGGTGCTAAAATACTGTAGGTCTCAGGACCATCAGTCCTTTTGAAAATTGGAGGCAGGCTTATTTGCCACAAAGATGAGTCTGACAATTTTATTTGCTGTCAGCTTACTTGGAAACAATATGTGTTTTTGATACAGCAGTTTCATAGCGGTGTTATGAATTTTTCAGACATACATATAGAACTCCATCCCACTGATGTCCGAAACATTTTGGACAAGACTGAGCACAACCATGTCCTGTAGGTGCCTGAGCGTGCCACTTCTATCTCAGTTCCAGCTTTCTGCTTCGTATTTCTATCACCCAGAGTCATGAATTAGGCCTCTGATGCGGAAGGTTAACATAATATAATTAAAATTAAAATGTAATTATACCAGTTGTTTGCTTTGTTAAATTTTTGCTTTTTAGCCTCTGGATTGGAGCTTTCAAGCATTTCTCTAGAAGAAGAAATATTTATTTTTATGGTCTAGAAACATTTCCTACCTTTAAATGAGACTCCTGTCCAGCGGTGTGATTGCTGTGGATCCCAGTAGCTAGGCTTTAAGCAAGGAATCACCTGAATCTTCTGAGAAACCTGGAAGAGTTGGCAGCGCTGCTTCAGTTGCCAGTAAACAGAGGAAAAGGGCCTAACGTGAAAAGGGTGTTGCTGTGAGTTGCCTGCATTTTTTCCACAGTGCAAACAGAAAGGAGATGAGATTTGTTGAGTTCAGCTGTGCTTTGGTATTATATTCTATAGAGTATTCCTAAAGATGTCTCTCAGTGGCATTACCCTAGCATACAAGAGAGGAAGGGCATGAACAAGCACTGACATTGTCTGCGCCCAAAGCATTCTTTATTGCAAGAAACAAAAATAAAATTTAAAAGGAAAAAATCCTCCAATATTTTACAGTAAGATCAAAATCATATGTACATTTTTTTGGATTTTGAGCTTCTTGGTGTCATTCGCTCCGAGGAAAACACACAGTGTACTATTTTTAAAGATCCAGTCCGGTATCTGAGTAAACTGAAGTTTTTAAAGCTGTACCATATATAAAACTCTCAATACTTCATAAAATACTGTCAGCATTGTAAGGCTTGACATTTTAAAACAAACCCATTGGTGGAGGTTAACTGAAAGCTAAGGAAAAAAAAAAGCTAGAAAATGTCAGAAGTGAAAAACAGCTTTGTTTTCTTTCCTTGTTCAGATGTATCACAAAAGGAAAAGCATCTAAATTAATCTGTGATGAATTGAGCACATCCGTCATATCATTTTAATCATTCGTCTGTATGAGAGACTGGAACTGGCACGGGCTTAAGGGACTGTCCCAGCTCTCACAGTGCAAGCATCCTGCAGCATTGCTCTGTGCCAGGGCTCCTTTCACCCTGACTGCTTTCTTTGTCGGAGCAGGGTGAAGAAGGTCTTCAAGACGTTTTGAGAATTTTGCAGGATGAGTTTCGTTTGTCGATGGCCTTAGCTGGTAAGCATTTTGCAGGTTGTTTGTAATTGGTGATACACAGCTTTCTGCATGCAAGCCATCTGACATCAGAAGTCTGATGGATGGGTCACAAAAAGGGAATCGGTGTGAGCTGTGCTGGTTCCAGTTGCTCTATTTAAGGTGATTCTTTGCTTTGTGAAACCACTTGGCATTTCAGGCACCGTAGCCATGAAGCTTGCACGGAGGAAGTAGGTTAAAGCAGCTTTCTGACCCAAAAAGAGAGATGCAAAACTGCTAAGTAGAGCTGAGCAAAACCTGGAATTTCTGTTCTGCTGGGAATTGCAGCACATGTTTTTCAGTATTTAATTTGATGTTTACCAGGTAAAAAGCAACCAATTTTTTTTGCTGCATGAAAAGGTCAGAAAAAAATGGATGTAGAATTTTTCTCTGTGTATTAAAGAATAGAGTCTGTTGGTGCAGGTTCAAATCTCTGCATCCCACGTGCTTTAAAAGCCTCTGTGTCTCCTCCAAGCTTTTACTCTTGCTCCTCATTCTGCGTTTCTCACTTCTGCTCCTACCAGTAGCTGCCATGTTTGACCCCATCACTGAACAGCAAATTTGCACAGCTCAGTGCAAACTCCAGTTTCACACATGAACAAGTCCGACATGCAGATCCAGTGCAGAAGTATTCAGCCATCAGCAAAGGGTCTTATCCCACTTCAAATCATGTTTTAAAGATTTTCATGCTCTAGCGACCATGAGCTCAAGCGGATAGCAATGCTGATTGGGAGACTGGAACTGAAATCCTGTTGGGCATTTCTTAATAGGCTGGGGTTTTGGGTTACTTTTGCAACTAGTAAAGATTCCTACAAGGTTTTTTTCCAGGAGGCTCTCACACTTCTTTACACGCAAAAGGGCACTGAACTCAGCAAGAGTAGCAGGTTGAGACCTTTTTTGACCAAATGAAATGGCAATGCAAATCTCCACCTCCGGTCACTTGACACACGGCAATCCCTGTGTCTTTTCTGTCTACCTTTCACTTCTGGCTGGATCAGGTGGCTCCCTGCTCAGCTTGTTATAAGGATCCTTTTTTTTTCATGTTTCTAACTTTTCTTGCGTGGGAAGCCTGGTGCCTAACCTCAAGGCTGAAGATGCTATTAAGGAGTAGGGCTCCTCTGAGTGAGCTGTTGAAGTACCAACCTATCCCCACATGGCTCATACAAGACTAGACCATGATTCAGAGAGGGGGCCTTCCAAGTTTCATCCACAGACCTTTCTCTCTCACCAACGTTTCATTTCTCTATTTATTTCAGGCTGTGCCAGCGTCTCAGAGATTGGCCAACACCTAGTTCAATTCTCAAAGCTGTGAAGAGCCTCCTGCAAAGCCCACCAAACAGAGGCAGCTCAGGCTGAGGTCCCAACAGACTGAAGAGCAAAAAAGGAGATGCAAACGTTGAATGTGCAATAAGTATCTGATAAGGCCTTCAGGAAACTTCTGAGGAGATCAGGAAAGGCTCCATGTTAACAAAGGCCATGATCTGCTTTTATTGAGACCGATGAGTTCTTTAACACTTTGGGTAATTGTTACTTGCTTAAATACATTTACTTTAAACTGGCTGTTCTGTGGCATTACCTGTGTTGGGCCTTATTCCCAAGCTCTGTTATATCAGGCAGCCAGACATGGAAAACTCTACGTCCCTTGCTTCTTCCACTTGGTTGTCCTGTCCAGTCCGACTGCAACTCAAGCTACACACCTCTCCTGCTCCGGGGCAGTAAGTGTTGTGGTTGATACCTTCCATAGCTTGGGCTTTCCTGGATGTATTCATAGCAGATACAGAAACGAGATGCATTAACTAACAGGCATCCCAGCTACCCTTTGGAGATGGGGGCAGTTCTTGCCCACTGCTTCTAAATGCAGAGCAATGGCATCACTAGTCACCAAAGCAACACCCTGTGCTCTCTGCCGAGAGAGCCTCTTCCTTCACTACAGAGTTAATTTGCACGGCAAACTCATCCGAGCAGTGGTCAGGACCTGTGCATTCTCAGAGCACAGCACAAGTTTGTGGCAGTGCATAAATAACTCACCCGGTGCCCTGGTCTCTGCTGACGGATGAGCGGGGCCAGCACAGGCCGATGGAGCGGGCAGGGGCTGCCAGCACCACCAGCGTGTGGCCTTTGCTCTCGGAAGATGGTGCGGAGGCAGCGGTGCACCTGCTGCCAGCGTAGACCAGCATGAACCCTTGTTCTCCAAGGTAACAGAAATGTGTCCTCATCCCTTCCCTGTCCAAGGTTCTTCCTGAGACGTGGGTCTTGCCTCCCCACGAGGAAACGCACCCTTGGCTGTGCCACCCACCTGCCCGCACCTGGTGGTGATGGGTCCTCAATAACAACTAGGAGCTCCTTCCTTCCTTCCTTCCTTCCTTCCTTCCTTCCTTCCTTCCTTCCTTTTTCTTTTCTTTCTTTTCTTTCTTTTCTTCCAGTTCTCTTTCACCTGGATGGTTCCTTTTCTGTAGCACTCCTTAGAGCACAATCTTCAGCTACGCCACCTCATCTTCCTCTTTCTTCCTCATTCCATTTCCTTGCATCATCTCTCTGTCCTTCACCAGCCCCCCTTCCCCATTATTTTTCTTCAGAAAAATCTCAGTCCTCATCAAGGCTATTGTTTCTGTATATCGCTGACTATCATGAGTCTCCCGGTGTCATGGACCTTTGGTGGTAACGCCAGAGCTGCCTTCTGGCTGCCCAAAGAGGAGAGCAAGAAAGCCTGATGCTGCCCAGAGCTGTGGGAGCTACTGGGGAGCTACTGGGGAGCGGAGAGGAGGCAGAATGGGGGCAGGCAGGGTCCTGCAGCCAGGGCAGGACTCTGCTGATGTTGTATTATTTGGAGCTGATGTCCCTTGGGGTTTGTCTGTGTCAATAGGCTGCAGCATGAGTATTTACTCTGAACTATTCTCCCTAGGAGGAGTTTAAAAATACTTGTTTTTTCATCTTTATATAATGCTGTCCAAGTAAAGGCGTAAACAGAATTCATCTATTTAAAATGGCTAAAGCCCCTGTGTGCACATTTGGTCTTTGTTATAAATGTGGTGTGTAAATCAGTGGGGAATTGGGTAACTGGAAAGAAGCTGAATCTCTGTAAAGAGTTTAACTGGTTTAACTCTCGGGCTTAATTGGGTCTTTTGAACGAGGCTAGGTAAACTAGGACTGTACATACCTGAAAACTGCTAATGTGCCTCATCTTTACAAACGCAATGTGATCTTAAAAATATCTGGTAAGATACCTGACCTTGTTTTCTTATAAATAACTTTTAAGGCCAGACTCACTGGTGCAGCCACTGCTTTTATGGCACTTTATGGCAGCACAAAACGGCTGAGGGGTGCTGGGCAGCAACGGGACGCCACATGTCGCTTTGTGCCAAAGAAATACCAACTTGCTGGGCACTTCCTATGCTCAGTGCACCTCCCAGTCTTCCCATCCACACAAGGCTCCCTTTCTTGGCAGAAGGCAACTTTCGGACAGCGGTCTCCTGCAAATCACACTGCCCTGGGCATCAGCCTCTCTCTGCTCCCCTCGGAGCTCTGGCACTCTTCAGTAAAATCACCAAGAATAAGGGGCTGCAGGCAGGGAAGGGTGATGCTTTGTAGGCTAGTGATGGCGGTTGTCCTGTGTATGAGGGTGAAGGTGGGGGCGCAAGGTCGTTACTTCACCCAGTAATTACTTGGAGGAAAATGCCACACGAGTCGCTGGCGCATGGGGCCAGCGATTACCTGACCCTGGCTCGGAGTGCTGGGTGGCCAAGTTTCAACGAGAAAACGCCAGCTCTCCTCCCATGAAACTGCCTATGAGCTTCTGCAGTCAAGGCTCTCTCCTGGCAGAGAAGGGGTGCTGCTTTTTCTGTGGAGGAGAAGGCATGTGTGCTCCCCCAATTCCTGCTAAGCACGTTGCCCGCTGGCTCCTGGTGTACAAGGGAAAGGGGGGGCAGCAGCAGCACCTCCATTTGCCGTATCTTGGAAGAACCAGATGAGGGTCGTTAGGTCCTAAACTTGCTAGAAGAGAGGCTTCCAGCTTATGCAAATGGCAGTGGCTGAAGGGGCCTGAGACGTCTGGCTGAGCTCTGGAGAGAAGCAGGATTTCCAGCATGCCTCCTCTGAC
This sequence comes from Pelecanoides urinatrix, assembly GCA_013400755.1. Taxonomy (NCBI): domain Eukaryota; kingdom Metazoa; phylum Chordata; class Aves; order Procellariiformes; family Procellariidae; genus Pelecanoides; species Pelecanoides urinatrix. The sequence goes on from VZTQ01013164.1 coordinate 474,962, forward strand.
ACATCTTGCCCTTCGAGCATTTGGATTTTTTTAGATCTGTGTCTGGATGATCTAGAAGACCTAGACATGGGCATGTAAAGTGTGAGAGTGAGCAGGTGCCTGAATTTAGCTGCTGTCTTCTGGAGCTGATGCTGTGAAATGGGAAAGTAGATGGTGAGAGGCTAAGACAACTGCGTTTAAGCTCTGTTTCCATGAAAACGAGCTCCTCTGTCTCCCTGGTAGATGACCATCAAGGCCTTTGCGCCTTATTCTACACTCCCATTCACTGAAAGAAATCCCTTTTGTTTGGAGAAATCCAGGTACTGAAAAATCATCCATTTCTCACCTGCATTTCTCTTAGATACCTTTAGATACCTTTCGCGCTCTACAACTATCTGAAGGGAGGTTGGAGCGAGGGGGGGTTGGTCTCTTCTCCCAAGGAACCAGCGATAGGACGAGAGGAAATGGCCTCAAGTTGCGCCAAGGGAGGTTTAGGCTGGACGTTAGGAAAAAATTCTTGCCTGCAAGAGTGGTCAGGCCTTGGCACAGGCTGCCCAGGGCAGTGGTGGAGTCCCCATCCCTGGAGGGCTTTAAAAGACGTGTAGATGAGGCGCTTGGGGACATGGTTTAGTGGGCATGGGGGGGTTGGGTTGACGGTTGGACTTGATGATCTTAGAGGTCTTTTCCAACCTTAATGATTCTAACTTGCAGTCAGACTCTGTCAATGCTCCATGGCTGGTCTGCTCATGCCGCTCCTCACAGCAGTCTGTGCTCCCTGGAGCAGAGGCAGTGCTCAAGGCTGCTCTGCTGAGGCAGAAAAACCTCTCATTTCAGGCTCCAGAGTCTCAGCTTTCATTTAAAGCCAACAAAACAAGACGCTAGAAAGCATGTCGCTCTTACAGTTGTGAAGGAAATCTCTCAAGGAGGAAAGCCATCCTAAGAAACTCAGAGGTGTCTGCTGGAGCTGAAGCAATTGTGCGAGTATCACGCCACAGGGATCAGTGCCAAAGGGGAAGCACTAGGGAATCGGGCACGTGCATCCTCGGAGCAAGTGATAAAGCCGCTCTCTTCAGCTGAGGTTTGAAGGGCAAGCACGGTACCTGGCAGGGTACCACTTCTGTGGCAACGAGCCAGCTCACGGCAGTGCAGACGCCCTGCGGCCGCCTGCTTTGGGACTGGCAGCTCTCCTGGTGCCCACTTCCCTGGCACGTGCGGGAGGAGCCACGCTACCAAGAAGCGACCTTCTGCATAAGCCCTACTTTACGTTGGCCTTAAGGAGGCAGAAGAGAGAAGCCAGCCCTGTTAGCTCACTCTGTTTAGACCTGAATTCCTTGCAGAGATAACAGTGTCTGCAGTGATCTTCCAGAGGCCTTCACATGGAGGTCTTCCTCTCTGTTCCAGTAATAATAAACCTTGCCAGCGGACTGACGGCACGGCAGATAAGACCGAGGAATAATACCACATCGCACACTTTGATGGACTTCAAGGATGTACAAAAAGAGGCTGAGACAACTGGGTGTGCTCAGCCCTGAGAAGGCTAAAGGTAGGGGGAGGGGGGATCACATCACTATCTTTTACTACTCAGTTGGAGGGAACAGAGAAGATGCAGCCCAACTTCTTGGACATGTGCGGTAAAAGGGTGAAAGGCAACGGACACAAGTTGCAATGAAAAAATTCACCCTGAGGGTGGTCAGATGCTGCAACAGAGGGTTTGTGAAGTCTCCGTCCTTAGAGATGGAGTCTGGGCAAGATCCTGAGCAACCTCATCTAATCTGATGCTGCTTTGAGAAGAGGTTGGGTCAGAGACCTCCAGATGCTCCTTTCAATCTAAATTGTTGGGGGACATCACAGAATCACAAAATAAGAGCCACACATCAGATGTATACCCTGCCGTACTGGTGTGTTGCCATGATCAACTACCATGGAGCTGCAGAGGCAGCACCTATGCCACTGTGAAAGAGGCTGCAGAAAGCATTTTCTGAGGGAAAAAGAAAGCTATTTGGTGAGTGAGCTTAAAAGAAGAGCAGGTTCGATCTCGCTGAGAGTCTATTGAACAACTTTTCCAAAGCTTTGGAAGTTTTCTACAATCTGGATTAAGCCTGTGCCAATGCGTACTAAAGCCTCATGCCCCCTTTCTACACCCTGTCCTGCTTTCTGTATTTGATTGTTGTGAATATCTCTGATGCAAATTCAAGCAAGGCCAAATCTTGCAAAAAAATTATGCCTGAAGAGATTGTAAACATGTGGGTTAAGGACTAATCAAACCCTGCTGCCTCCCAACATCCCCGGAGGATGTAGCAGGGACAAGGAATCAGTCTATTTACAAGTCTATCTATAAAATGGATCCAAATATAAACATTTCCCTTTGGCATAGGGTGCAAATTTCCATGACCTTTAAATATATAATTCACTCATCAATTTCAATTGAGGAAACACAGTTCTACCTAAAACTAAAGGGAAAATGAGACTAAATGTTTGTTTCCAGTTAACTGCCCAACTCATGTGCTGTCTAATACAGCAAAGAATACTACAAGTAAGTCTTTCTGATCTTATAGATCATGTAATAAAAGTTTACAATCACTTTCTCCCTTCCATCAAAAGAATTTTGGTACTACTGAAATAGGAGATATTTTCTTTGTCACGTTTGAATACACAGAAACATTGAGACCTCTTAAGGTGGTCATCTTCATACCATGGTTAAAGTGTCTTAAGACTGTTCCCCACTGTGAGAAGTTGTGTTTATTCAGAGTTTGATTCAGCACAGCTGTCCAAAAGTTAATTATTTAAGTCTTGTTGCCTCTTGTCAATGTGTAACCAGAAGAGAGAGGAAGATGTTTCCAGGAGGGAACAGCACCTCCCACCGTGAAGGGGAGAAGCTTTCCTAGAGTAAATCTGCATCTCAAAGTACACCCTCTTTCCCAGAGCTGCCAGCATCTAGGCATTTTGAGCTTACAGGCATATGATGATAAGAAACACTAATTTTTCACATGAGAAGCACGTGGATTTTTTTTGTGGCTTTTTGGTCACAATTACTCTATGTTCAGACAGCAAAAGGTCCAGTTAAATAATGAGCATGCCTTTGCTTTTCCCTGCTTCAGTCCTCGTCAGTCTGGGCAACAGGGCAGACTCCAGAAACCCTTTTCCTAAATCAGACTTCTTTTTTGGAAAAAAGGATCTGTTCTTCTCTTCTTACTCCCAGATAGCTTCTTTTGCCTGATTGCACAATTAAACAGCATCGCCCTCTGTAAAAGTATATTTTATCCTGCCTAAAACTTCCGTGCTCTGCAATGTTATTGCATTTATTCATTCCAGTACCATGATAACACAGTTTGTTCTCAGTGCTGCTGGGAATTTTCCCTTCACTATTTCTCTCTTACTGTCTTCTCATCTCCACTACATCCCCCCAATCCCTTTTTCTCCTTGTGAGAAGGCTAAGAAAATGTGTTCTCCTAACACCAGCCAGCCATTGCCCCGAAGTATCTTTGTCACAGTAAGCACCAATAAAGCTGGAGGATCAACACTGTTCCTGGATCAGCAGATGAGGGACATGGCTGTGATGGGACAAGGTGGATTGCACATATACTAAGCTATCCACTTAGTCCATGTATAGCAATTCTCCAACACAAGCCAAAATTTACAGGCTCTGATTTTCTAAAAGATACTCTTAGACATGCAGCCCATTCCACAGCAAAATATCAGATCGTGAAGGCCTCATTTTACAATGAAGTCAAGGAGAAGAAGGCAACATAGTTAAAAAAAGACTACGCCTTGACACAGAATGCAGAGTTGGTGAACTTTTTAGATGCTGCTGAATTATGTTTTCGTTTGCAGCCAGACCCGTGCAATAGCCCTGAATTTCTTCAGGTTGTCCCTGGTGGTCAGGAGCCTGGTGGGCTCTGGCCTCGTTGCTCATTGACGCGGTTCTGGGGCATACAGCCCGTTCCAGCACCTGCCTCCGAGTCCTTCAGGGAACACCAGAGCCAGTCTTGTTTGCAGCACAGAGGAGCAACCCAGCAACCCCACGCAGCAACGTCAAGAAGAAACAGACGGTGAAAATGTTGTCTCTGGGTGAGACCGCAGGAAGCACCAGCAGGTCTGCGCTTGAATTGAGCGAACTGCTGCTGTCTGATCCCCGACTTCCACAAGCGGCTCTTCAAATGAAGGCTGCTATGTAGCGATGTATAAAATTCCCTCCAATTAAGCCAAGCATTTGGGCCAGTAGTACCTAAGAGGACAAAAGCACAGCAGCAATAAATTTCCCTACAGTCCCGTATGTAGCACTCATATATCTCATGTAAAGCACTTCTCCTGCTAAACTTGGTCGTTGTAACAGGCAACCTTAGTGTAGGAGAGTGTTTTCTATCCTAAGAGGCTATGTTGTGTTATCTGTTTTTATGATGCCTCCTTAAGGCATTTTATTTCCTAACAGTAAAAAGGAAGCACTGTTTGGGAGAACACTGGTTGCAGCGGCAGGCTTTGGTCAGTTATTTTCCTTTGCAAAACGCCTGCACTGCACAAAATTAATTTGCAGCAGCTTCTGATAAGAACATACAATGCCAAGGTCCTGCCTGAGAGAAGCCAAGGAAAGAAGCACTGATAACAATTTTTTTAAAGCTTTGTTGGGTTAAGGGAAGGATTTTCAAGGACGCTGTGACTGAAACAGTTGCCAAACTTTGTCATCTGTGTCAGCTAGAAACTTTTCTCCTCCAACAGAAATGGTTTTGCCTTCCTCCAGTCACTTGCAGGCCCAGTTCTGCTCTAAAAAAGTAACAATGTGGGGGTGCTGCCTCTATAGCTTTCCTCCAAGGCTCTCCTTAATGAGTGAACAAAATTCATGACAGAATAAAAAAGGCAGCTTAGGAGTTAGTCGCACGAATGCAAGTAAAGCATTTTGAGAGATCCATTCCAGCTGTGCCTGAAATCAGTGATCCCCTTTCCAGTGATTTCAGCCTAATTAGTTGTATTGCCGGGCGGCTTTGTAATTTCCTTCTCTCTTAAGGTGGCTACTTATTTATCATCTTGCTTCAGTAGGGATGTCTGCCTATCCCTGTGTGAGAGAGAGAGAAAATACAGCTCCAGTCAGCGTGCCCCGCCAGTACGCAAAGATCTGGGAAGGCAGTGCAGGTATTAGGAGCTTCAGGCTGATGCCTAAGCCCTGCCCTGCTCTCACTCTAGAGAAGAGTTTTGCTAGAACTGGAGCGAAACCCTAGGGAGAAACACCTGGGCATTTTCCCTGTATTTTGGAAATGTGAAAAGTAATGACACAGTTCACTGCAAAGGCACAAGCAGCCAGCCACAGCCTTGTTTTAACTAGGTACTCTCACACCAGACGTTTCAGAGGCGAATCTTTTTCTCCCGCAGCTTTAATTTAACTTTAAAGGTACATTAGACCGTTTCATCACTTCGAATGCCTCGAATATACTGAACCAATACAAAATCCCAGAAGTTAGTTTTCCATCTTGCACAGAAAGTGAGAAACCTGTGCCATAATGGGGGAGCCCGGTATCCAAAAAACCCTACAGCAGTAGAGTCCACTTCTCAAACCATTATAAACAGCCACTCCTGCTATTTACATTTAATTTTAATGCTCTCTACCTTCATATTAACACTGTATTACACAAGCAAGCCCAGCTACAGAGAATTATCAGCATGAGGGTTTGCCCTCCAAGGATTTAGGCACGCAGGACCACATCTAGGCTCAGCCCTCGCCGCACCCAGAGCCTTCCTCTTCGGGGAGGGGTGGAAGCACCACCTTCATTTGCAGCAAAGGAGGCTCGTGAGAGGGAGGGGAACAAACTGACCGAGGTGGTGCTCTGCGGTATATAAATACAAGCAAATCTCCCCCGCAGTCTGTTGAGTGCCAGAGAGGTGGAACCAAGGATTGAGGCAGACTTCTGTGGGGTTTGTTTGGCATTGCAGTTGATTTTGCGCATTTTCAGATTTGTTAATTTCTTTAGTTTGTAATAGTATTTAAATAGTTTTTTCTTTGCGTGGAAAAATGTGTAGGCTACTTGTGAATAGGAATAGCTAGTAAAAGTAAGACATGCTTTAAAAGTTGTTGTTTAATGTAGGGGTTAGAGTTTGTTTTCCAGTAGTCTCTCCTTCTGATAACGCCCTTTGATTTGTAAAGACTCCAGGGGTTGATGTTGTGTGTTCACTTCCTCAGGCAGGAGGTGAACCGGCTGGTCTAAGCTCAAGAGACGGCCAGTTCGCCACCGAGGAGCAACCCAGCGCAATGTCCCTGGCTGGGGTAAGCTGTCTGGTGACAGGAGCAGGGGGATTTCTTGGCCAGAGGATCGTCCGCTTGCTGTTGGAGGAAGAGGAGGCACTGGCTGAGATCCGACTGCTGGACAAAGCCTTTAGCAATGAAGCACTCGGGAGATTTGGAAGTAAGTACCATCTCGTGAGGACTGTGTGTTGCGGGTATATGTGCTGTTGTCTCATATGGACAGCTTGGAAGTCTTCACCTCTCATCCAAACCAACTTTGCAGACAGAGGTTTTATTTCAAGGAATCTTTCCCTCTCCCTCCAGCACAGAAATCAGATGTAAAACATAAAAGCAAGAATTTTCTTTGCCAGACCTTGAGGCTTCTCTAGATTGGAAGAGAGGCCTATATACTGTTCATGCAGTAAACAGGCTGCCTTCAACCTGACTTATCTTACACCAAAACCCACAGAGCGAAATTAGTGCAAAAATCTCACACTTTTGCTTGGGGGAAAGGAAAATACAAGCATTGCTCTACGGGGCGGAGGGGGGGGGGGGCGTGTAACCCTGAGCATCCCGTCCTGGGCTCTGACGTGCTAGGCTAGAAGGCAGTGGCAAAGTTGTGGGTGCAAATGCTAATGGTTTTCTTCAACCTGTGGTTAATTTGGTTAATAGTGATCTTCTGGCTGAGAGCTGTGATGAGGTATCTTAAAAATTTGTTGTTATTATTAATATTATCGCAGTTGCCTGGAGAGCAGAACCCTTTTGTGCTATGCACAGAAGAGACAGGACCCATTTGCAAAGGGCAAGTAAAGACTGGCTTCTTGAATGGACTGGAGACAGCACAAACGAGTAATATGCCCAGTGTCAGAAACGGTCTGTGGTGGGGAAAGCAGCTCAGGGTATTATATTTTAAATGTCCCATTTCCCGGGATCCTGAGCACATCTATAAAAAGGCACGTAGGAACCTAAATTCAATCAAGTTCTTCAGTCCCTACATCACATTTGCTTGACAATGCTTTCCTCCATCACATCTTAACCTCGAGACTAATCTTCCTCTATACAGGCAACGATATGGGAACCCTTACGGCATATCCCCATACGATTTGTGGCTAAAGAGCCACAATCTTTTCTATAAATCAGTGTCATCAAAGTGCACCGTAAACCTGGTGCAAATTGCACAAGCCATTAGGATGGTTTTATACAACTCGGACTTCCTCCTCATTAAATCTCATTCAGCGTTTCACTGAGGATTTCCTAGATGCCCTTGAGCCTTGCAGCAGCCCCTCCTGCTCTGATTTCCAGGCAGCTCCCGCAGTGACAGAGCCTGCAGCTGCAGCAGGCTGAAGCGCTTGCAGCAGCAGGAGCGTGTGTGGTTTAGCACGGGTGCAGCAGGGCAGCGACAGACGCATCTGCGCTGCTTCGGGCCAGGAGAGCTTTGTGGGGATAATGGAGCTTCCTGGGGAGTGAAAAAGACTCTTTGTGTGAGCGCAATCCTGGCTGGGCAGCAGCAAAGGTTTCGCTGTTCCTTTTTTCTTAATAGGAAAGCTCTAGGACCTCTTTCCTTATCCTCCCTCCTTCCTCCACTGAACACTGCCCAGACACTCCCGCTCCTATTCTTGCAACATCCCTGCTGCCTATCTGACCACCACAGGAGAAAGGGAAAAATCAGTTGTCAGAGCTTTTTTCCCCCCCACAAACAGGTAGTAGGAACACCAGGCTGGCATTTCAGATGTGGCTGAACTGCCTTGAGGCCCTGCGCTTTGCTGGCAATCCCTCTGTCCGTATCAGCCTCTATAGCTACATCTCTTCAGGTGTCCTGCTAGTGCTTGTGCTTGGGACTACCTGAAATATTTTCCTGACATTCCCTTTGAAGCCCTTCTCTAGCACAGTGACTCCTATTCCAAACGCAGGGCTGCTGCAAAAACTGTGGGGCTGCAGTCTTCTGACCCGGATTATTTTTACTGCAGGGACTTTTACTTGCTAGCATACGTTGTTTGGATTTCTTGAATAGCCAGAAACAGAGCTGCGTGGTTTTCTTTCTCACTAAGTTCTTGAGTGTCTTTTACTTGCAATATCTTTGCAGAGTCAGGGCTGTGGGTAGTAAGGCAGAGGAGCATGTGCAAGTTACAGCTCTTTGTGCCAGGAGACACTCAGGGACACTCCTCTTTTGTCCAAACAACCTTCCTGCTGAGACCTTGACCATCGCACTCAGTCTGCATAAAGCAGTGGCATTTGCGGTCTTCCACAGCCGTAAGGAGTCCAGGGTGATCCCATCGATGTCAGGTGCTGTGAGCTGGAGTCTACCCAGTTACACGGTGTGGCTGAGAATAAACGTCACGTTGAACATGGTGGTTTGGTGCTTTGGCTTTCCTACCTCCCACCTCCACTTCAAATTTATCTTTCTGCCTTTCCTGTCCTTCCACTTATGCAATTCTTTTTTTGTTCACTATTGCACTGGCACTTCTGGAAAAGTGGGAAACTCCTAGGTTGTTCTCAAGAGGATTTCTTACTATTTCAAAGCATTGACTCCCCTTTGTCTCATCCCTCTGTACATCTCCCCCCTCTCCCCCTGAACCCTCATTTCATGTCATTTTTCAGAGACAGATATTTATAGATCGTGTGATGCTTGAGCACTGAGTGGTTTTGCACTGCTAACCCAGTACTGCTCCAAAGTAGAAGGAAAGTAGAGGAAGAAGGAATGTTGTTTTTTTCCCAGGACTTTTGCTAGGGGAAAGTTCCTGCTCTGGGAAACTTCCTCCTGGATTTTTGCTCAACGTTGCAGACATTCATTTGCCTTTATCACTGCATTCAAAAGCAGAGTAGTAACAGAACATCCTAGTAGCTGAAATGGGAACAGAATAAACATTTCAGCGTCCCTGGGCCAAAGAAGCCAATAAATTGCTTTACCCTTTATAAATGAAAATAAGATGCAATTTTTAATTTTCTCCTCTGAATACACAAAGTGGACCATTTTAATGAAGCATCCAGTTAACCAGGAAAGTGGAGGTCTCTCATGAGGAATGCCTGTCCCCACCATCCACCCCACAGCTGTTAGGACCTCTGTAAAAGAGGACTAAGAAATTCAAGTCTCACAGACGTTGCTGTTTGCTTGAACTTGAAACAACACATAGAAAAGACAAAGACAGTTTAGGGCAAATAGTCTGACTGCACTGCTGAGTCAGACACTGCTTACAACAGGACACTGAATTTTACTGAGTCATCATTGCATTTCCAAGCAAAAACTACCCCGTAGCAAGCAGGGAGCACTGCTTACAGTTCAGAGGACACAGGAACCATTGGTGAAGTAGAAGCAGCTTTCCCAGTGGGTAGGTACTTTCTCATAACCACTGTATGGAAAAATGGAGAGCTGAGTTGAATTTATTCCTTTCCTCCCCCTTTTACCTGACACACACATGTTTTTTTGATGCTTGGGCAATGGTTTGTGCAGATGGAAATCGAGTTTCTCTCTGCTGTCCATTGCAGACTGAAACCACGGTCTGTCAGTCATTTCTTCTTTCCTCTCTCTGCTTCCAAGCTCACCTGTAGTTTTCCTCTTCCCCCAGAGCAAAACAAGATCAATGTGCTGATTCCTGACATCTAGCTGATGCTGGTAAAGTGAACAAGTCCCATATTGTATTAACCACGGCAGCTTCTGCTGGCTAAAGGGGAATGGAGGAGCAGCTTTCCTGCTTCATATCACACACACAACTTAAATTGCAAGGCACAAAGCAGCTAGACAGCAGCTTTCTAGTGACTGATACCAACTATCCCTGTGATCAGGTTTAAAAGGGACAGATATCTTCTGTATTTTTCCTGAAAGCTTTGATTTGCGTGTGTAAAAACTTCCATTTTCCTAACTCCTGCCCAGGCAGAGCGACCATTCTGAAGGGGCCACATGTCAGAATTTACACTGTGAAAACCATGTATTTCAATCCTTTGGATTACTGTAACCCCACAAAGCCTTACTCATGGAGAACATCAACCTAAGGGCTGTACAAAGACTAATGCTTATTAGAGCAAACCTAACTGCCAGGTGCTTAACAAAAAGCCGAACCCCATAGTCTGACACTTTTGCATCCATACAAGTAGAGGTCAGTGTAAACCTTCTGGAAACGGAGCCCTAGAAAAAGAATGCACTCTCTAAAATAAAAGACCATAAGAGAGCATGTGGCAGTGACTGTGCTGGGAGGGCAGTAACTCCAGATTTAGTAACAGTTTTGTACATGTTTCACAGATTTCACATCTCAGACCAACTAACGGTGATGAAAATAAAAGATCCTCAGACCTGTTACATCAGAATAACCGTTAAATTAATACAGGATTACATCTAGCGTGCTACAGAGATAATGGGGTAAAACCATTTTAAAAGATACTCTCACTCAGTTCCAGATCCCAGCAGCTGTCTCTCGCTGTCTCTCTAGCGTTTCTCCATTAAGGATATGGGATGAAATACCGCCTGCTTTGGAGCTGCTGACAAAGCACTAGGATACAGGAGATTTCAGTCACGGCTGAGGCTAAAAGCTGTATAAATAAATCAGGCTCTTCTCTTATCTAAAATGGGCATTTGATTATGCTGGAAGCAGGCGGGGGGCCTGCCTGTGCCGCAGAGTCCCTGTGCCTGGGGAGCCCTCCGGTGCGGCCGCGGCAGAGGCTGGCCAGAGCACTGGCTGTCAGGACACCGCGTCCTCCAAAGCTGAGAAAGTCCTCTCCCCTCCCATGGCATAGCTGCAGCCAGGCCAGCAGATTTCCCAGGAGAGCAGCATCGCCTCAGAGTGCCATTTTCGCCAGGTGACCATCCTGTGCTGGCTCAGTTCTGTTAGTGTAGTTCTGGGCTGTATAAGGATGCTTCTGCCCAGCGAAACTTAGGGGAAAGGATGGCTCTGAGACCTAGGACTGCACCAGAGTCACACACGGTAGCTGCTGGGGGCGGGGGAGAGGGCTTAAAAAGCAGGAGTTAAAGCAAGTCAGGGCTGAGGTAGCTCCGGAGAGCAGCCTTGAGAGTTCAGATTTGGACCAGAAAGACGTGGATGCTAAAAATGACCCCACAGCACAGACTGGAGCCAGAGCTGGAGTTAGAAGAGGCACAGTAAGTCCTGGCTGAGGTACATAAAAAAGATGTGTCAGAACTGTAAGTAATGTATTAGAAGAGCTGCAATATGGGCAAGGTCAAGGGGCAGAAAATAGGTGTGAACACAGCTCTGTGCACACATGCTGTGGGTGGAGAGAGATCATTCATCACCTTGAAGACAGGAGCATGCAGTGCCTGGCTGTTCGGCATACTTGGGTTAACACTTTTATAAATACCCGGTCACCAGAACGTGCATAGCTAAAGCTACTCCCCCTGTGAACTTTAAAATAGTCACACCTGAAGGAAGCTTCAGGCCCTTGCTAGCAGCGGGAAAGATTTCTCTTAAAAAAAAAACCAAAAAACAACACACCATGTTGAATATTGGCTCCAAAAATACGGTAGGTAATGCAAGATAGACTTCTGTAGCACTGTAATTAGCACCTGACAATACAGCCATTGGAAAACGCCTTCTGTTTTGCCAGCCTTAAAATATCGCTCCCCTGCCTGGGCGGTCAGCATCCACACAGCCCTTCACCACTCCTTTCAGTGCTGCTCTTAGGATGCCCCTAAGGTCTTCTGCTTTGTTTTCTGCTGCCCTTGCAGAGTTCCAGGGTAAGACTGAGGTGAAAATCCTGGAAGGGGACATCCGAGATGCGACGCTCCTGCACCGTGCCTGTCAGGGGGTCTCCCTCGTCATCCACACAGCTTCCATCATTGATACCTTGGGCCTCATAGAGAAGCAGCTGCTCTGGGAAGTCAATGTAAGAGGTGAGCGGGTGAAGCGCCTTTCTCAAACCCCTGTCTGCTATGTCCTGATCATCACCTGCTCCGGAAAGGGAGCACCTGACCTGTTCTTTTGAGCCAGATTAACGGGGTTGTTCTGCATCTTGCACAGCCGCACCTGTGAGTGCAAAGCAGGCGTATGTGCAGCTCTGGCCCTCTCCACACCCAGCGTGCACCCGTCTTCCACGGCAGGGCACCGCAGGATCAGTCACTCGTGTCGGCACTCACACGTGCCCATCCCCAGATCTGCACAGGCTCTGCCTCCAGTGGGGACAGCCACAATCCCATGCTCAGTGGACCTTTCTGGAAGCAATTCACCTCTGAAATCCCAAGAAAATCGGCTCTTATTCTCCCTCCCCGTGTAGCATCACTGCCTGGGAACATTTTTTAATTTTTACAAACACTAGAGGCTTTGGCTGCACTTACAACAAACTTGCGTTGCTGACGTCCCAGACCCTGTGGCTCTCTGCTTCCTGTTCTTTTTCTTCCTCCTCTTCTCCTTTTCCTCCCATTTGCCATTATGTCTGTGTGTGGAGTTCAGACAGAGGAGCAGATGCTCTCCCACCTTGAGCTTATAATTAAAAATCCTCCAATAAACTCAAGGCTATGGAATGGAGGGCTTTCAGTGACGCCTCATTCAGTGACGGGATCTCCCTTTCTACTATGGAGCCCCTGTTCCTCATGAAAAGATCAGATAAAAGGGGAAGGTTTTGGTTTAGAAATGGCCTGTGTGGCAACAGCTGCCGGGAAATTTAAATATATTTCCTAAAAAAACAACTTCATCCCCCTCCCTCTGATCCCAAAACCCTCTATGCCTTTCAGAGAACTGGCACTGCCTGACCTGCATGCACACTGACCTCCCCGGCTGTGCTGCCTCAGCTCCTTGGTGAGGATTTGGGGAAGATGTTCTTATTTACACAAATAGATTTTCTGGTCCTTTGTTCCCCTCTGTCAATGATACCGGGTTTCTTCACAGAAAAATAGGGAACATATTTCTACGGGCACCACTTTTACAAATATTGGCTACTCACCAACGTTCAGAGCAAGAGAGCGTTCTTTATAGCTGAGTTGTCTCTTACACACACCTTAAAAACACTGGGATGGCATTTCAGTTGGTTTAGCCTGGCTCACTGCCTGTACATCCAGCGTGTAGATCCTTCCATTTCTGGTCAGTCAAAGCCACAAATTGACAGTGACCACAAATTAGAGCCCAGAGGGCACCTTCTTCGGTCCCTGCCAGGAGGGAAGAGCAGAAAGGCAAGCTCCTGTAAACCTGTGCATTGGGTAGTGTGAAAAATAAATACACAGGGGTGGTAGTTCAGAAAGAGGATTTGTAAAGCTCACTCTCTATGAACGTACGCCTGCTACAATCTGTTTTTCACAGCAGAATGTGTTGCCTAAACCCATGGGGAAAAAACAAAACAAAAAACCAAACAAATATTAAAAAGCATTCCCAAAAGCAGAAAGCTCTCTAGCTCTGAGCTGGAGTCAGAGCTAGAGAGTTTATTTAAGTCTGTCCCATTGTTCCTTTCGGCAGGTTTAGACTTCGGCACAAAGTATCTAGGTTTTCATAAATCTTTCAGATCCCCCCCTACAGAGTCTGCCTGTGCGTGAAAAAAGCCCACTGAGGCTTTTGAGGGTTAGCTGGTAACATTTGGCAGAATGAAAGCACACAGCAGGCCTGCTCCTAGAGCAAACAGTCAGTAAACACTGCTGTCCTCTTCCCTATTTCCCTCCTTTTCCACTCTGATGCTCTTCTGGCTTTCTGACCAGCCAAGACACTGCTACGTACTTCATAGACTTGCAGAATGAAAGTTTTGTTTCTCCTAGAAAACAGAACTTTTCTAATCTAAATGTGTCAAGGAATCAGGTGTGGATGTTCACAAACCAGAACAGAAGCAAACAAGTTAAACTTGCCAGGGCTTTCCTCTGTCTCACACGCCACACAATGCCTCAGAGCTGCCATATCCTTTTAGGAAGGGAAGGGAAGCAAATTTTTATGATTAATGGAATTAAGAAAATAATTAAATATAATCCAAACAAAAGTACCCTCTGTGAATCAGAGCCTCAGCCAGATGGGCTTTGTGCGCAAGCAAAACTTGGAGACCTGCTCCATGGAAGATTTACTTTATTACATGCTATCTGAAAGATGCTCAAATTCCCATTACTGTAAGAATCTTTTCATTTTTTACATACAATTTTGATTTGCAAAAAAACCACATTTTATTTGGGTGAAATTGATCGTGAACAGATACCAACTGCCAAGATAATTTTATGTTTGCTTTTTTTAAAACTTGCTATCTCATTTGATTTCATCTAGCCCTTCTGCACTTTATTACTTTCCCTCACTTTCTAAACAGCATTGATGGCAGGAATTAAGCTATTAATTTTTAAAGAATATATTTTATTAATTAATTAATTTTCCAGATGACCCTGGCTTGTGTGTCACCTAAACATAGTGACTTGCATGAACTCATTTTTCACGTGATTTATTCCTGGCTCTGTAACCTTTTTTTCTTTGCACTTCTTTAGCGTTTCTTAAAGCCTCATCCTCATTTTATTTCAACTTCTTCTTGTTCAAGCTCAAAAAAGGAATTTTGGTGCCCTAACAATATTCAGTTCAATAATTCTTCCCATTCTTCACTCATTAATGGGTCCATATTTTGCTGCCAATATTCCTTGGTCCTCTGAACCTCTTTTATTCATTATATTCTCTTTAGCAACACTGGCCTGCTCTGCATTGTGCTGCCTTTAGTTGTAACAGACTGAGCAGACTTGTTAAATCATTTATGTGCCTCGCTGCTAGCGTTTGATTTTATCCTCTAGATTTTAGGCTACACCCTTCTGATATCACATCAGTCATTTTGGTTCAATGTTCCTTTGCCAAAGACACTTTCAAATATCTTTGAGCTGTATCTTCTGTTCCAAAAACACTGGCCCTTTCACACATAATCTCTCTCATTACACCATGCACAACAAATAAGGCAATTTTTTCCCCAAAGCTCAGAAGAAAAAGAAAAGAGTCTACTTGTAATTAAAACAACCCAATTTATTAAAACATTTATTTTCTACTTGAATGTGCTTTCCTAGCTTAACCCTCTTGGCTACCTGAAAGACCTTGAACTCGCCAGTTTACCTCTGCTTTCCTCGATGAAAGGATTATAATAGGATTTTAAAAGTAAAAAATCCTGTATTATTGCAAATAAAATCCAGAGTATGCGAAAAAAGGAGGCATACATACACAATCATCACTTTGCTCACTGCTTTTTATGATCTTTGACTACGTAGTATCGTGCGTTGTTCTGACATAAGATCTTTCTCCTCAAGCCCTCCTCCAAAGCCAATTGACTGGTGGATAGACTCCCACTGGGTGAAGCTGATTTTGGAGCAAACCTTCAGGTCCCACATTACTTCTGTCCACGCTTAGCAAGCTACCCAAGAGCATCCTCAATCCTGGAAAGCAGGGGCTTCAGCATACAGGGTGGATGGTGCCTAATGAGATGGGCAGCTTCTGAAGGTTCCATGCCTTAAGCCAAGCCAATCCAACCAACAGGTACAAGCCCCTGAATCTGTGGTCAGCGTCCATGCTAGCCTAAGCAAGAGCAAAATTTGACTCATGGCATAAAAATCCCCACAACGAGCAATTAAGACCAAGTGTTCATCCTTGTTTAACTCCGGCAGGTGCACTGATACCACTTAAATACAGATTCAGAGCAGTTTCAGTTTCATTAAACATGCTGCCCAGTTCAGGACAGCATTCTTCCAGCTGCAGAGAGGGGAGATCTGGCCAAGCTCAGGCCAGAGATGCTGTTTCTGGTCTAAAAAGCCCACTTTTCCCTGCTTGGAGAGCTCTAGACTGACTTGCATGTTTCTCTTTTGAAGGTACTCAGCTACTGCTGGAGGCATGTGTCTGCTGTAACGTCCAGCACTTCATATATACCAGTACCATAGAAGTGACGGGCCCAAACTGCAAAGGTGATCCAATTTTCAATGGTGATGAAGATACAGCTTATAAGAGCATATCAAAATCTCCTTACGCCCAGAGTAAGAGACTGGCAGAGGATTCTGTGCTGAAAGCAGATGGCCAGGTGTTAAAGGATGGTGGCACGCTGATGACTTGTGCCCTGAGATCCATGTACATTTTCGGAGAAGGATGCCCATTTCTTCAAGGTCATCTGGATAAGTGCCTGTTGAACAAAAATGTCTACCTGCGCTTCTCCAAGAAGGAGGCTTTGGTGAACCCCGTCTACGTGGGGAACATCGCCTGGGCACATGTGCAGGCAGCCAAAGCCCTGCAGGTCCCACAGAAGGCCAGGTGCATCAGGGGGCAGTTCTACTACATCTCAGATGACACTCCTCATATGAGCTATGCAGATCTAAATTATGAGCTGACCAGGGACCTGGGGTTTGGAATTGAGCCCCGGCTCCCCATGCCTCTGACAATGTTGTATTACTTCTCACTGCTGCTGGAGATCATGAGCTTCTTGCTCAGGCCCTTTGTCAGATACATCCCTTCCACCAACCGTCACCTGGTCACTCTACTGAACACCCCATTCACCTTCTCTTATAGAAAAGCACAGAAGGATTTTGGCTACATGCCCCGCTACACGTGGGAAGAGGCCAAGCAGTGCACTGGTCAGTGGATAGCCTCCATGGCCCCACAGAGAAGGGAGTACTTAAAAAGCAAGGCTGCCTAAGTCTTAAGAGGAGCTGAGACCTGGCTAAGCAAGTAGGGCCTTGAGCCAAGGAGAGCTGGGTGAACAGCAGCAGATAACTACAAAGCATTAAAATGAAGACTTTGTGTAACAGCCCCCTCGTTCCGCCCACCCTCCCCATCCCAACCCAGAATAAATAAAAGTGAAATGTTCATTTGTTTGTTGAGTACAGGCTGATCAGGGTAACTCTACTGTATAGTCCACATCCACTTCTACATTGTGTGCAGCACGAAGACATTATTTTAGTAAGACTCCACACAGTCCATGGTGTGAACACATCAGTCCTTTTCACTCCACGCCACCTTTAAGGCTTTTGTAAACCACAATTCGTCCTAGAACTATGATTACACTTCACAAATATGTACTACTCAGCTATACCCTACTCACTCAGCTCTTGCCAGCCTTACCAAACACTCACCAGGTAGAAGCCACCTGATTGCAAAAGCTGTTACAAATCTTGCTCACTTTTTCAAGAACACTGTCCAGTTTTGTGTGCCATTCACCTGACAGTCAAACTTGAGAGCAAGTTTGGTCACTGTAAGCATTGTGAGGTGAAAAGCACAACGTAAGTGCAACATAGTTTTAGTTAGGATGGTTTGTGGAGGGAGAGAAGGGGGAGATTTCGTCAGGTGAAAACTTCCTCATCCATTCTCATTCCCCTAGTCACCAATTTTGCAATAAATCTGATGGCTGCCCAGCAGAAGAACAGCTTCAACAAGATAAAAAGGAGAAAAATATTGCAGGACAGCCTTGGTCACTGAAGGGTTTCCATTGCAGAGACAAGACATTCGTGAACACTGAGAAAAAACACACAGTGCTGAAAAAAATCATGCTATGTCCAGGTTTCAGCTGGGAACAAAGGCTAACTTCAACTGATAGATGCACATGTGCTGTCCCTGTGCTCTTCTGATGGCCATATGAGTTTCTGCAGAACGTGTAACTTGACTTTCAGGACAAAAATGTAGGACTTGTCTGAACAAATAGATGTGATCTAGTGTTTGCTTCTTAAACATACAGCTCACTTGCTGAAAACAGCTCTAAAAGATGAGAATTTCTCTGTTATGTTCGGGATGGTGTGAACAGAAACATTTTACCTGACTCAGTACTAATGTAAATAAATCACATTTCCAGAGATGCTGGCAGCTTAAAGTCTGGGTTGAGTTTAATTATTCAGTGCCCTAGATACTAGATAGTCCCAGTGCAAATATTACCATTTTCTTTAGTAACATCTTAGGTTAAGTATGGAAGATCCCAAGCAGTCGAATACCAGCCACCAGAACTTCCAGTCATATTCTGGGGACACAGAAATAAGTCTTCCAAGCTCCCATTGAAGGTTTTGTAAACACTCAGCAAACTAGTACTGTGGATGTGATTTGAATGTTATCGTTTCACAGATAACCATGTCAACTTCTCCACAGTTCTCCACTGAGCAAGCAGTACTCTTAACACCTCCATTAGAGCTCCTCCTTTATTGGTGAGCACAGGATCTGTCCCATGATGAAGGAGACCTGTTCCCTGCTACACTGTAAGCTGGTAACTCCTCTAGAGACTGATGGAGAGTGAGGAGGTTTGCAGCGACCTTAAAGAATAAGGGACTTGAAAATTCAATTTGGAACTGCAAACTCCTGGATAGAATCTGCACCAAGCAAACTGATGCATGTACTGGAGTTTAAAAACAAATAAAAACCATTATTTAACACATTTTAGTTTGCTCACAGCAGACAAGCACCACATCAGAGTGAGGATTGCTAACCAGCTGTATAACCCTGACTAGGAGACCCTCATGCCTCCACATCACGTTAAAAAAATAAAGATAGTTTTAATAAACTAACCAATTCCCCAGAGGGGCCATGATTTGGTCCAATTGATCTTATGGCAGCAGTTTACAAAGGTCCCGTCCCATCCCTTTGTCCAGGAGCAAAGTCAACAGAACAGACCCATGTGCTTACGTCTCAGCTGCTCAGCGTCTCAGCACAAGCTGCAGATCACACAAAAGGGCAGCTTGGGCACATGCTGTTTTCTTGTCTTTGGTCCAACACTGGGGCGAGAAAGCTGTGACTGAAGCACCTTTCACTGTCACAGCTGCTCACTGAAGTAGGAGCCAAAGTTTCCCACTCTTCTGTTAATTGTAGAGCATTTTGAAGCAAGCTGCTGACAGCGAGCAAAGGACCAGGAACATGGAGGCATGGAACCACCCAAGGCACAAATCTTGTGTGCATCACAGACAAATAGAGAGTAATTTGGAGAGCCCTCTCTACATGTTTTTAGTAGTTGCTGTGGTCTGGACATAATTTGCTCAACCTTGTTTTTAAACAAAATATTTTATAAGCTGGGTGATTGCCCTGTCCAGAAAGGGAGCCAATAAAATACGGTTTAAGATGGTCTCCTGTTCACAGGCATTTGCTGGAAGGATCAACCCCTGCTGCTTAGCTTTGCAATTAGCCCAATTGTCCATTTGATTTTCCAGTTTTGCTTAAACCCAGGCCTCAAAATGGACCAAAATGAGGTCAAATCAATCCCACATCAGTCAGCCACTCATTACCAACGGCAGCAGTTAGGCACCCCTCATCCAGCTGCTACCAACTGCCCAAGGCACACAGGTGTGAGAAACAGTCAGTGTGCTTCTGCCTTGCTGCTGTGCCTGCTTCAAACGTGTAAGTCTCAGTGTCTTAACTACGGACCACTTTTAGGCCACTTAATTTCATTCATATACCCTAAAATTTCTTTCTAAAACACTGCTAAGAACAAGCCTGTTCTTGACCCAACAGAACTCTGAACTGCAGAGTAGTTCTTGGTGAGAATGATTTGCCCCTGAAGGATGGTAAGAATGCCAGGTGCAACTTGCAGACAGGTGTCATGTCTTACCTACCAGTGCTGTTAATAATCATGGCTTTATGCTAATAATTACGTCTTCAGACTTCTCCATATGTGCTCTGTTCATCTCCAGACTGATCTCCAGTTCCCGTTCAGCTCTGTTGCCCTCCCATCCTGTTCCTTTGCCCTCAGTTCCCCTTCAGTCCCCTCTGTGCATGCTGTGCATTGCCTTTCCAGCACTTGCGTTTTCACGCTTACCCCCTGCACCCCGCTCTGTTCTCACTATGTTCCCCTATAGACCCCTCCATTGGTGCTCTTTTCCACTCCCCTCCCCTCCAGCTGTGCTCTTGCCCCTGCCAGTCCTCTCCGTTCATGCCTCTTTCACCACTTCACATGTAGAGAAAGATGGGCTCTGCACCTTGTGGCTGTCCCAGGCAACCCAATGTCTTGCTGTCCAAAAACCTCAGGGATGGAGGGAAACCAGGAACACAGAAGAGGGGGGTTTGCTCTAACCCCAAGGCCCAGCTGCCTCCCCTGGGCACTCAGGGATCCAACCCCCCCATTTTCTCTCTGAGCCCCTTTGCCCCCCTTGCCCTCACACCATCAGAACTCAAACCTCCAGGGTCTCGCACTCCTGCTCTAACCCCTACACCCAGCTGCCCTCCTGGGGCGTCAGGAACGCAGGTGTCCAGGATCGCCCCACTCTTTGAACAGAAGCGAGGAGGAAGGCAGCGGCCAGGGAGAGGGGTGTCTCAGTGTGATCCATCCCAAAAAGCTTTGTTACCCCAGCTACCCTGGCCTCTGGGGGAGAGCAAAAGCCAGATGTCTAGAGGGCAGGCAGAGCAGGGGACAGCTGAGACCTCAGAAGCTCAGGCGTGCCATTCGTCCGGCTGTGGAGAACCAAGGACTTTGCAGCTACTGACCTTCTGTGGAAGGTTAGGTACGAGGATCTGCAAAACTGGCCGAAGACAGCCGAGGCCTCTTCTCTCGTGGTTAGAGACACAATGCACAGGAAAGGGAGTGGGCCTGTGTCTTCGTGTTCTCATTCTGTCTAGACCTCTCTGGCGAAAATCTGTTTAGCTACAGCTCTGTTCATGCCTTCTTCCCCTGGAGCCTCACCATTCACGTTCTTTTCCCCTTCAGTCTCCCACATTATTGGCTTTTTTCTCACCAGATGGTTCCTTTCCATTCCCCTCTGTACATACCCTGTCCCTTTCCGGTTCCCTCCAGTTCTATTTCCACTTCCATTCCCCTCTGGGCTCCTCCGTTTGCAGTCTGTTTCCCTCCAGTCACCACCATTCATATTCCACTCCCTTCCAGTTGCCCGCTTGCCTTCCGTTCCTAGGCAGAAGGCTCTGAGCTGGCCATAAGCCTCCAAAAAGCTCCCAAGTATATAAACTTCACCCCCCTCTGAGTGCTGTGAGCAGGAAGAGCCAGCAGATCAATACCTGGCTCCAAGCCTGGTGTCACCGGCAGAATTTTGGCTTTTTGATCATGGGTCGGTCTACACAACACAGGAGTTAGCAGGGCTCACTGAAAGAGCTTTGAAGGGAGAGAGGGATAAAACCAGGCTTGCTAGAGGTAAGCCTTGGGGCGGCACGCCAATGTTTGAGGGACAGTGTGCTAGCGAGGTCCTTCAGTTTGCCCTCTCAGTGGAGGTAGGGGATGGAGATCCACACGGCAGCAAAGACGCAAGGGTTATGGATGTGTTAGAAACCATGGAAGCACCTGAGAATGGTCATATAGGAATTAGGGTTTCTCCCCGCAATAGCCCAACTGAAGTGCATCTACATCGATGCACGCAGTGTGGGCAACAAACAGGAGGAGCTGGAAGCCATTGTGCAGTGGGAAAACCACGATATATAGTTTCCATCACGGAAAAATGGTGGGATGACTCACACAACTGGAGCACTGCAATGGATGGCTACAAACTCTTCAAAAGGGATACGCAAGGAAGGAGATGTGGTGGGGTAGCCCTGTATGTTAGGGAGTGTTTTGTCTAGAGCTTAATGGCGGTAACAGTAGGGTTGAATGTTTATGGGTAAGAATCAGGGGGAAGGCCAGCAAGGCAGATACCAAGGTGGGAGTTCTGTTGTAGACCACCCAACGAGGATGAAGAGGCAGACAAAATATTCTAGAAGTAGCTGGGAGAAGTGTCACAATTGCTAGCCATTGTTCTCATGGGGAACTTCAACTTACCAGACATCTGCGGGATATACAATACAGCAGAGAGGAAACAGCCCGGGAGGTTCCTGGAGCGTGTGGAAGATCTGACACAGCTGGTGAGGGAGCCAACTAGGGAAGGTGCCCCGCTGGACCTGTTGTTTGCGAACAGAGAAGAACCTGTGGGTGATGTGACGGTTGGAGGCTGTCTTGGGCATAGCGAGCATGAAAAGATAGNTCCAAGGGGAAATGGTTAGCGACCTTAGACACACACAGGTCTATGGGGCCGGATGGGATCCACCCAAGGGTACTGAGGGAGCTGGCAGAAGTGCTCACCAAGCCACTTGCCATCATTTATCAGCAGTCCTCGCTAACTGGTGAGGTCCCAATTGACTGGAGGTTAGCAAATGTGACGCCCATCTATGAGAAGGGCTGGAAGGAGGATCTGGGAAGCTACTGGCCTGTCAGCCTCACCTCGGAGCCAGGGAAAGGTACGGAGCAGATCATCTTGAGTGCCATCACATGGCACGTACAGGACAACCGGGTGATTGGGCCCAATCAGTATGGATTTATGAAAGGCATGTCCTGTTGGACTAACCTGATCTCCTTCTATGACCAGGTGACCCGCCTCCTGGATGAGGGAAAGGCTGTGGATGTGTCTACCTAGACTTTAGTAAAGCCTTTGACACCATTTCCCACAGCATTCTCCTAACTGCTTATGGCTAGGACGGGTGTACTCTTCACTGGGTCAAAAACTGACTGGATGGCTGGGCCCAAGGAGTTGTGGTGAATGGAGTTAAATCCAGTTGGCGGCCGGTCACGAGCGGTGTTCCCCAGGGCTCAGTTTTGGGGCCAGTGTTGTTCAATCTCTTTATCAATGATCTGGACGAGGGGATCGAGTGCTCCCTCAGTCAGTTTGCAGATGACACCAAGTTGGGCAGGAGTGTTGATCTGCTGGAGGGCAGGAGGCTCTGCAGAGGGACCTGGACAGGCTGGATCGATGGGCCGAGGCCAATGGAGGAGGTTCAACAAGGCCAAGTGCCGGGTCCTGCCCTTGGGCCACAACAACCCCAGGCACCGCTCCAGGCTTGGGGAAGAGCGGCTGGAAAGTGCCCAGAGGAGAAGGACCTGGGGGGGCTGGTCGACAGCGGCTGAACACGAGCCGGCAGCGTGCCCAGGTGGCCAAGAAGGCCAACGGCATCCTGGCCTGTATCAGCACTGGTGTGGCCAGCAGGAGCAGGGAGGGGATCGTGCCCCTGTACTGGGCACTGGGGAGGCCGCACCTCGAATCCTGGGTTCAGTTTTGGGCCCCTCACGACAAGAAGGACATGGAGGGGCTGGAGCGTGTCCAGAGAAGGGCAACGGAGCTGGGGAAGGGCCTGGAGCACAAGTCTGATGAGGAGCGGCTGAGGGAACTGGGGGTGTTCAGCCTGGAGAAGAGGAGGCTGAGGGGAGACCTCATCGCGCTCTACAACTACCTGAAGGGAGGTTGGAGCGAGGGGGCGTCGGTCTCTTCTCCCAAGTAACAGCGATGGGACGAGAGGAAACGGCCTCAAGTTGTGCCAAGGGAGGTTTAGATTGGATATTAGGAAAAATTTCTTCACCAAAAGGGTTGTCAAGCATTGGAACAGGCTGCCCAGGGCAGTGGTTGAGTCACCATCCCTGGGGGTATTTAAAAGACATGTAGATGTGGCACTTAGTGGTTTAGTGGTGGACTTGGCAGTGCTAGGTTAATGGTTGAACTTAATGATCTTAAAGGTCTTTTCCAACCTAAACAATTCTGTGATTCTATTCTATGCTGCTAGTAAAGCTAGTAAAGCTATGTTTACATATACATGATTATCTTAGTTGCCTCCAGAGTTGAATAAGGCTTTCAGGATGCATAAGACAAAATACTGCTGAAGGCAGTTATCAAACCCTGCTCAGAAAAGCAAAAAGATCTTTGACAAACAGTAACACCCATTATTGTTCTAGGCTAGTGAGATTTCATCCTAATGTCCAGTGAGACCAATCATGGGCGCAGCCATGGCTGCTCTGTCACTGAAGTAGTAGAAAGGACAATCCGGGCACAAAGAAATAGAGCAGGAAAGGAAGGGGGAGAACAACAGAAGCAGAGCTGCTATTTAATAAGGGAAGGCACTTAGCACATCAAAGAGCTGGAATATTACAACACATACCAGAAAACTGGGACATCTTTGCCCAGGTTTAACAGAGCTCCTAAAATACCTACAGATGCTGCCAGAAAGAATAAAGGACAACTTTTCCTCCGCAGTTCAGTAAGTGACTCATTTCCTGAATGCGGGCTCCCGTTGCTGGAGCCTGCTTTGCCATTTTTGCCTTCTCAGTAAGACAGTGGGATATTTTCATCTCTCCTAGGGCCGTCCTCCCACCAATCAGATTTCTAAGCACCAAATTCCTCCTCTACTGAATTTCTTCCCTATTTCTTGTTACCACATCCCTTCCTTCAATCCCCAGGACAAGCTGTTCCTACTGACAGAAAGCTTATTCCCACTTCTGCCCCTACCCTGCCACCCTCCTCCCACCTCATCAGCAACCTACCTGTTCTGTGACAGAGACCCTCTCCTCCCCTTAGTGGTCTCTTCCTTCTTTCAATCACACCATAGAATTTATAATTGTGGGGTTTTTTTAAAGGTAAGGCACCACTGCTCATAGACCCAAAGAAATGCTGTCCTGCTGACTATTTCAGGTGAAGCTTACAGTGCTGCTCGAGGTGTGTCTTGTTTTGGAAGCACTTCCCACACTCAGCACACACACAGGGTTTTTCTCCTGTGTGGACTTGCTGGTGTGTGTTGGCAGGAGTGCTCTGTTTGAAGTGCTTCCCACACTGGGAACACACATAGGGCTTCTCACCCGTGTGGGTTTGCCGCTGCTGCGCAAGCACTGAGAAATCACTGGAGCCTTTTCCACGCTGCATGCATTCAAAAGGGCCTCTTGCCAGTGTGGGCTCTCTGGTGATTTCTAAGTTGAGAGTTTCGGCGGAAGCTCTTCCTACATTTGAGACAAGGGTAGGGCCTTCCTCCTGTGTGCATTCTTCTGTGGGAGATAAGGTGGGGGAGCTCACCCTGAAGTTTTCCCCATGCTCACTGCATATGAAGGGCTTCTAGCCTGTGTGGGTTCTCTGGTGTTTAATTAAATCAGAGCACCACCTGAAGCCCTTGTTACATTTGGGACATTTGTGGGGTTTCTCTGTCTGGGATGCCTCATGCTGCTGAAGATTTCATGTCTGACTGATGATTTCCTCCCCACTGTATCCAGAGTGATCGTCTCCTATAGCATCTTCTGGGTGGAGAAGGATGCTGCGGAGGCCCTCGAGGGCCTTTTCTAGATGAATGCCATCATCCTGCCTCTCCCCAAGGAGGTCCCTCTGGTGCATTTCTGACACATGCTCGCTCCCATAGGCCTCTGCCTTGCTACATCTCTGGAAAGCATTATCTTTAAATGCCTCTGGTAATGTCTCATATTGTTTCACATTCTCAGGATCATCTGCCAGGGGACTGTCATCTTCACTCCCACTGTTGGCCTCATCATAATGAAAGAGAAGCCAACATGAATGCCCAGCAAGAAAGCAAGATAAGGAAAGGGACTTAGAGACTGTGAGCCTTTACTAAACCCTAGTTTAAAGTTGGACTCAGAGGGCAACACCCCTTCTTCACCCATGGATTCAGGATTGTTCCCATCCTTAATCCTGACGCACGGAAACAAACTCTATAACTCACACAGAGTTACAAAGCAGGTATGTTTATTGCGGCGCCGGGTGCAAGGGGGATCACTCCTCCTAACTTGCACACCTGGTCATAGAACAAGCATCCATTTATTACACAGACATGCATATTTATTACTATAGGTTGGATTATTACAATTAGTGGGTGTAACTATTATGTCATTTTCAGGAACTTATTATCATAAATCTCCTCCTTCTGGCGCTTGCGTATTGCCATCGGGTGGTCGTCTGCTGGGGTCTTTTGGATGAAGGCTCACAGTCTTCTTCACTGTGTACTTTCCACCTTTGGCTCAGAATGCTGAGCTGACTGTGTTCCAAACTGGCCAACCAGTTTCAGCCAGATGGCTGCTTCTTGCAAACAATAGGGTTCCTGGTTTTGGTATCGGCTTGTTCATCGTTTCGGACAGTTCGTTTCACAGTCTTTGAGCTTCTTATTGATTAGTTACATTCTATTGTATATACCTTTAACACTTGACTACTTAGCTAAATATTTCTTAAACATCTGGTCTTCAAACAATCTTAGTTCATCACTTGACTAAGCTAAGGATAATACTTAATTAATCACTTGCTAAAGATCATAGAAAGATTTAATTAAAGTATATAATAATTCAGCAGCACGGTTTCAATCCCTCATGACCAATGATGACCTGGACACTTGGCTGTAAACTCAAGACAGAAGTGGCTTTAATGGCTTTACATTACGGAGGTACTAAATTAATTTGGTGTATTCCTCACCTTTGGAGATGTCGGTGGGGACATCCCTTCCTGCGATCTCCTTGAAAATGGCCACGCACAGCTCCTTCTTTCCTTCCATTTGGAGACCACCCGTGAATGGACCCTGCATGAGACTGCAGAGCAGCAGTAATCACCACCCAGATCGCCACTCCGCAGGGACAGGCTATCCCAGGGAACCGCCTTTCAGCACGAACGCTACCCCGTCCCTCATCCCACCGCCGGGTACATGAGCTGAGCGTCCCCTCCACGGCAGACGCAGTCCCCGCCTTCGCCGGGGGCCGAGGCCCCAGGGGATGGAGGGCAGGGAGGGGGACCCTTCCTCCCGCCACCCGAGCGGGGAACAAGCTGCCCCACGGCAGTGGGGTGGGAGAACGGCCCGAGGGGCAACCGGCCCCCGCCTCAAGCGCCGACTCAGCGGGGGGGGGCGTTCGGAAGGAGCCGCGCCCTCAGGCCGGCCGCCGCCTGACAGAAGCAGCGCGGGAGCGGACCCCGCCCCCGCCGCCGCTCCCCTCAGGAGCTCGCCCGCTCCCCCTCCCCGCTGCCGCCGCCCGCCGGCGGGAGGGAAGCTCTTCCCGCCGCCGCCTGGCCCCATCCTGCGGCCTCCGCGGCGGCTCCCGGGGCGGGTCTGGGGTCGCCCTCGCCCCGGCTGCCTGAGGTCGGGGGGCTGCGGGGGGGGCCGGTGCCGCCAGCAGCCGCCCGCCTTGCCCTGCCGCGCAGCGGGCGGGTCAGCGCCTCGTTGTCCGTTGTGAAGAAAGACCTCGGGGTGAGGGCGAAAGCCAAAACATGGCGAAGGTCTTTAAACGTGCAGAAAGAGCACCGTGAGCCCAGCTTCTCGCAGCCCCCTGCCCTGTGGAGCTGTGACCCGCTCCTCGGAGCGTCTGCTGGTGTGAAACCTGCCCGACAGCAGAAAAGGAAGGAAAAATAAGGCCTACGTTATTTATTTTTAGTCATGCTTTTGCAGCGCCGTGGGGATTTTTACACCTCTAATTCTTTATTTGGGTTTCTTGTTGGCAGGGCGCAGGGAGGGCCGGCAGAAGGTGAGGAGGAGAGATGGACCCAGGCAACCGTCCTCCCCAGGCACCCTCAGGTTTGCATCTGTCTTGTCTCTCGCCTCAGGTATCTGCCCCAAATAGCGGAGCGTCTGCAGTAAAAAGTCCCGAAAGCCGGAGGGGTTCGATACCTAAACATGTTACCCTGCTGCTCAGCAGTCTCCAGGCAAGCCCCTGCGTGTTGTTACCCGATAACAAACACAAGCCAATTAAGATATTTGAAGAGATACCAAGAGGGAGAACAGGCACAATTACTGCAAAGCAGTGGTTTTGCTGCAAGTTCCCACTTTAGTCTACTTTGCAGTCACTTGTTTATATACCCTTCTGCTTGGCAGGTTAGCGAAGTGGCTACAAAATGTACTCGATCAGTAGGAACCATATCATTTTGTAAGTTAGCTGACCAGTATCATTCATCTAATTTAATTAGTTTGTTGGCAATCAGTAAAGCAAACTATTGGTTATCAATGAAACTCGAGTGTCAACAGGATCACAGTCAGTAAGAAGGATTTTACTTATGTATACACATTGGAAAAGAAAAAAATGTTAAGGCTGCTTTGCTGGAAAGGTGTTTATTTACCCTTCAGGCATGCAGCAAAGGGGGAAGGAGCAAAGATATGTCAGCAATACTTACATGCTACAGACAAATTAATTACTTCTGGTTCCAGCAGGTACAAAAGGTAAGTTTAAAGACCACCTTTTGCTGTTAAATATTTTGTCACCAAAGAGGAACAGATTTTTGCTTGCTAAAATGGACCAGGAACTCTAAGCTATTAATGTACATTTTTAATAAATTTAGGAATAGTGAAGAAGCTCCAGAGGAACAGAAGCAAAAGTGGCTATTATGTCAATACATTCCTGGCATTGGTATCGTTAATACAGGATACAGTCAAGGAGGACAGGTGGATAGTAAATGCCAAAGAGCGTGTTTTTATGAAGAATCCATATTGTCAGACAAGCATGACAGTGGTATTTTGAGTGCATTGCAGATTTTAAATAACAATAAAAGTTTTGCTTTATTATTGGATGAAGTTTGATTTACAAGTTGTCATTTTACACTGTGACGTTAAATGAATACAGACTAAATGATAAAAATCACAAAATAAATGTTAACTTTCTCAACTGCATTAAAAAAAAAAGCTTTGGCTCAATTCATAGGCTTGGTGCAGAATCACAATATGAAACATTATGTATAGCCTCTGCTATGTAGGAAACCAGAGTAACAATGGTCTCTTAACCTGAAAAATCTGTCACTTATACATCTAGATGTAACAGCTTATAGCTGCTGTAAAGCTAATTTGGGAAGTGGGAGCACAGTAGGATGCATTTCAGAAGACATCCTTATTTCACCAGTTTTTGTCATGATCCCTGTAGTCCTATGTAATGCTCTTCTCCCTCTCTGAAGGTCTCCATTTGCATCTCCATCTAAGTTCAAAAACCACTGGATAACTGGAATTCATGGGTGGCCGTGCCATGGATTTCTTTCTCATACCAATATTTGTCATTTCTAGAAGTTCCTCATTCACATAACTTCTCACATTTCTTAAATAAAATGTACCTCTCCAGTGCTAGCAGCAAACACTGAATATTAAGTAGTTGAGGACTAATCTAAGAAAGGGAAAAGAACAGTAACCAAAAATAAAGATCTGTTAAATCTCCAGCTTGGTCCTGTAACAGGTGCCACTCAATTTTGTGAGTGTTGATTAGGCAGGTGGGGGTTTTCTTGTCAAATAGCCACCAGTTCCCAACAGTGAGGTGCTCAGTTAACAGATCGGTTTGAACTGGGGAGTTGTGGGGTTAGGCTTGTCTTGTCAAGTTCATCTCCCGTATAAAAAAATGTAGAGAACTCTTTTGGCACCGAAAGTATGTCTACAAACCTGGTTTCTCCAAGCACACCTGGCATAGATGGATGCACCTCTCCTCTCACAACTGCGGAGTCACAGGAATGGGTGGGAAAGAGGTCTGTAGAGAATGAGGGCTGAAACGTAAGCACTGCCCTGCAATAGCACTTACACCATGTAGTGTCTTCCATCAAAATGCTCGAGATGCGTTGTAGGAAGACCACTGAGGCAAAGACAGACTGCTTATGTTGCTGCCTTAAGCTGTAGAAAGCCAGCCTAGAAAGTTAAAAGAAAACAAAATGCGTGAGGGCAAAGCAATTTTTGGGTTTTATGTTAGTAATATAATTTTATTCTTGAAGATTTTGCAGATATTACAAACATTTCAGATCCCTCCCTTCTGCATTTTGAGAGATTTGTTGGATCTTGCTTTTGCTGCAAAAACCTTTTTAGCACTTCTGCTTGAAGAATGCTAGGACAGTCCAATGCTGCACAGGCTAGCAAAGCTTCCACAAAATTTGTTCGGCAGCCTGTTTAGTCTTTCATTCATACATCTGCCGGTGCTAACTAGAAGAGCTGACCTTTTTTCCAGGTGGACCATTATGTTCCCATCGCTTCCTGTTGGCGCAGCTTGGAGCTAACTAGTAGTCGTTGCTGCTGGCATCTGAAGGTGGTACGCGGGTAAGAAAGCTGTGTCCCTGGAGCTGCGCAAGCAGTGCTCGATGGCCTTCGAGTCCAGAGGATCTGTGCGCAGTCCTCACTCTCTAACTGCATCAGCTTCCAGCACATCATGTTGCAGCTTCACATAGAGCTTCCAGAAAAGGTGTAGAGAAGCATTTCTTCATCAAGTTCTTTCAGTCCAAAAGAGTCTTTACCATCTAACACAGAATAGCTAGAATACATCTGCCTTTGTGAGTCTTCATAGGTATTTCTCAGTTTTTGTAAAAGACAACATGATTAAAGAGTTTTAAGGTGTCAGTACACAGGAGAGTTTGCCTAGCTTGTTAACCAGCTATTACACTCCAAACTCAGTGTCTCACCCATATCCCTTCTCAAGGAATTTCTCCTTCAGTAAGGCTCAGCCTGGTTTGAAGATCTTTCTTTCAAAGTGACGCTGTAGCACTTTCTCCTCAGATTAATTACCAAGCGATACTCTTCAGAAAGTCATCCAAGCCTTTTTAAAATTATTGCAATAGTTCTCAAGGCTAAAAGGGACAATAGCACGATCTATTCTTACTGCCTGAATAATGTAGTCCATAGACTTTCAGCCCCTCATGTCCACTGAGCCTAATAACTTGGGCCTGACTGAAACGTGTAATAGAGAAAAGCATCCAGACCTCATCCATAGGTGTCAAGGAAAGAAGAATGTATTGCTTTGCTTGGTGATTGAGCCTTTTCACTGTTAAAAATTTATACCTTATTTCTCAGTCTGGATTTGTCAAGGTTCAGTTTCTGACTTTTGATTTCTTGTTATGCTTTCTCTACTAGAATAAAAAGCTTCTGAGAACTCTGAAATTCCTCCCAGTGAAGGTATTTATATATTCTGTAATCACCATTTTTTTGTAAAAAATTACATGAATGGAGCATCTTCAGTTTCTCATTACATGCTCTTTTCTTTTTCAAATATTCTTGCATCTCAAATTTGTCAATGTGGTGATTTCATCACCGCCGCTAGATACACATTTTTCTGATAATCCCACATGCAACTTGAGGTATGTAAGCTTTTTAATTAATCTAGACCGAAAGCACACTGGATTCTTACATCTACTTGGGCTTTCTACACACTTTACTTCTAACTGCTAATGACATAAGGAACAGTGCATACCCACCGCTGTGCTCAAGACAGTCACTCTCATGGCAGGCTTCTTTTGGTCCGTCTTGCAATTGATGTCTCTGGTCTATGAGGCTCTTGAAATAAAGTCTGGCACACAGGTATTGCTAGAGCAGCGTGGTCTTTGTGGCCAACCACAAGGAATACTCAAGACATGAAAACTGTTTGATGCTGAGCACGGCACGGTAGGTTTTGCCTGTAGAAGTGGTCGAGGCAGCCGTTTTTCGGTGTTCAAGTTTTCTTGCTTCTAGGGACTTTTCCTCAGCCCTCTTAAATTTACTAGTTGCATATTTACAGAGAGAAAGTAGTTACTTTGACGATGATCTTTACCTTGCAAGGGAAATAAGAAAACCTCACAACCGGTTAGCTCTTGCAACATGCGCTGCGATAGAGTGCAAATTGACCCGGTCCCACTGCAGGACGTGGACCCCAGAAGAGCCGGCAGCGGGCGGACGCGCTGCCTCCTGAAACGCGGGACCGCGGGGCCCGGGCTGCTCCTCACTTCTCTTGACGGGCAAAGCTTCCTGCTGTAGTGGAAAGGCAGCTGGAAAGCGGCCACCGGGCAGATCCGGGTGACATCCCAGTCTAAGGACCAGGTCTGCGTTTTGATCTCGTCACCCTTTCACAGGGGAAGGTGCTTTGGAGAAGGAACGGCCGGCCGCTGGGCGGGGTGAGTGCGGTATCAACCTGTCATTTTTCTTGCGTGCCCCCTCCCTGCAGCTTCTGGGCTAGGACACACCGGGCAGAGTGAGATCTGAGCCCAGTACTTACTCCTCGGTGGCAGGCTTTGCTTGGGAAGGAAGGAGTTTATGATGAGCAGCTATTCGACAGGATTGATGCTTGCTTCACACAAGTTACATCTGCTGGCTCTATTGGTCTGTGCCTCTTACTACCACAAGATGGTATCTTCAGCGATAGTTTCCCCTCACTTGCTCTGTGAAGTCCAATTTAACATTCTGACTGCTGAGTTTCTGTATTTACAAAGCCTGCACTTTTATCACAGGTAACACAGTGCAAGGTTGCTGGTGCGGGCTGCCTGCTACTGCGTATGGTAGATTCTGACAAACAGAGCCAAAAAATATATCATGTCCAGTATTCATGCATGTATTCATCTCACCTCCTCTCCTGCTAACATCCTTGAGTGCTTTGCCACCCCTCTTACAAGTGAAAAATTTCACAGTGCTGCTTTAGGGGAATGGCTTGATGCATCTATTTCAAGAAAAAGTCTGTGCAAGGTCTCTGGTTCATTCTCTTAAAGATTGCTCAAGTGGGAGTGATGCCATGTTTAGCTGCGACAACAGAACAACCAGAGCACAACCTAGATAGCATCTGGAAGACTCTCTCAAATCCAGAGTCCCACTGTCTAGCTTTCTATTCCTGTCTGAGGACAAATCAGTTAATAACCTGGAAGTCTGCACGGGCCTCTCTGTGCAGACAGAGATGTAGTACAGGGTTTAAAAAACCCCAGGTGTCTTCCTTCCCTTCTCCCTCCAGCACTCCCGCAGCCAGTGGTGGAAGAACTACAGGTGATGGAGTTAAGGCCAAGTGTATGAATCCCGTTCATTATTCACTTGGGAGTGGGAAAATAAACCTGCCTGTATAAAGATCAGTGCAAGAACCCCAAAGTAGTTGTGGGGCTTAGATTTCATATCACTGAACATTTTACTTGGATGCCACGTTATTCCGTATTGTGATTTGTACTTGGTTACTGTGAGCTGTCTCACTAAAATCAGGATGTTGCCAATTGTGTGTGTTTGAACCAGAGCAGTCAACAGGAGAAGTTGCCCGGTATGTCTTGGGCATGCAGATTCATGTCTACATCAGATTTAAGTTTAAAAAAAATTTGCTTTCCAAAAAGCAAGTTGCCTTTACTTTAGCATTTGTAGCAGTGCTCAGGGTGAGCTCAATGCAGCAGTGCCAACGCTTGATTATTTCATGATGCTGGAACCTCTGCCAGATTGAGAGATATGCCAAATTTTCTTCTTCTTTTATTTTTAAGGGTGTTTTTCATCATTCTGGAAGAAAAGGGAAGGGGGAGTGATTGGAAATATTAAACTATGAGTGACTCAAAGGCTCAAGATAAAAAAAAAACCAACTGAAGACATGGAAAAAGATCCTCAAACTTACTTAGAAGCGATCTCATAATTCTTGCAGCCTGACTCAGAGTTTTTGAAAAATTGGGGTTGTCAAGCAGGTAAGAACTAAACTAGTGTCTTTTCTCACCAGGAGCCAGTTGACATCCCACAGTGTCCACAGCGGTTACCAGACCCTCCCTGTCAAGCGTGTTTGCTCCCCTGCAAAGAAGAAGGCTCCTCACGGTCACAATCGACGTCGCCTGTCACAAACTCGTCACCATCCTTTGTGTGATTTCCTAACCCGTTGAGGGCTGGCTCTGCTGAAATTCGCTGGCTCCTGAATCAGGGGACGTTGCACATCCTGGCAAGTCAGCTGCCGCAGGTGTTACACACACAGGGGTGGGCAAAGGTTGTTCAGCATTTGGGAGACAGACTACGAGTGTCTGACATTTGAACCTGGTGTTCAAATGTCACCATTCTGGAAGTTAGTCTCATACGATTATTGAAACCAAACCATGACGTTCAGATTTGGGGCTGACTAGCCTGGATATGCCTTGAACACAGAATACAGCGGCGAGCAGAGGTGAGCGAGGTGGTACTGGCACCAGAGCACAGCCAGCCACGTCAGTGCCCTCTGCCTGACAGCTCAAGCTGGCGGAGAGATTTCTACTGCAGGGGTCAAATACGGACATGGGCAGAGCATCTTTCTGTGCAGGTCACAAGCATCTGGCACTGAACATAACCTGTTCAGAGGGAACATCTCCAGGGCTATGCGCTGTCCTCTGTGAAGGAGTTGATGTGTTTTCCCCAAAGACTTCTACTTTATTAAGAAATAGTATGAGCAACTGGAGGAAATCGGAGGCAGTATATAGAAAGGTTTACTTAGACTACACACCTGGAAAAGCAGCATTTGCGTATTATTTAAGCTAATAAAAAATCAATGTTACGATGTCTCCTGGATGTGGCAGTAAATTTTTCCCTGTTGTCACTGAACTCATCAAAGTCTGCTTCACAGGAAAGCAATTAATCACACAAGTTGATGACTGGTGGGTATTCAAAGATTTTGGGGATACTTTTCCTGGGGGAAATTTCCAGTTCAGCTAAGAAATATGTAATGAGAACCGGAAAACCTGACCTTGCTGTGATACAAGTAGGAATAGGTGTCTGAGTTTACATGAGCGTGGCATAAGGTTTTAGCAGGCTATAGTATTAGTTTGATGTAAATGGTTGCCGAAGTAACACTGGTTCTAAGAATTGAGCGTACTTACAGCAATAAGGTATGGATTCTTTGAAATTATTTGCTGCCTAAAGTGTACAAAATCCATAACTATGTATCAGTGCAGATCTAAGAATACACTTGCAAAAATGCCAGAGAACCATCAAGGAAATCCTTTGAAGTAAACATTAATTAGTGTAGAAATAACCCACAGACATGAAGCACCTCAAGTAATAATGGGATACGTACCCACAAAAAGGACAAGATAAGCTTATGACAGGAATCTGCATATTCAAATATGGGCAGAACAGAATATAAGTGCATGCAACAGACAGTATCTTCACAGATTCTCTCTCTGAGGGTACTGATGATCTTTACTTATTTTGCTGCTTAAGAATCATTGCACGAAGGACTTTATTTGTGGACTGTACCACTCTCTCCTATTTTAGTATCATATTCTTTGATCCTTGTTTCTTGTTCAGTAACAAATCTTTAGATAAAAGAGATTGATGTCCTATGTTGATAGCAACGTGTTTCAACACGTTGCAATCTGTTTCTGATTCAGCCACAGCAAATCCAGTGGTGATCCAATTACTCCCATCCATGTAGATAAGAAAGGCTTTTTTCCTAATCCAATGGTATTTTACACTTGCCCTGCACTAGAAACAGATAACGGCACAAAGGAAAGGACTTTTGTAAATTCAGCCCTAGATATAGAGCTCCCGTAGGAGCTCTGGAATGTAGGACAGGAAAGGACCTCCTATATCCTTGATTCAGGTACCTGAAGCTGCAGGCAAGCACACATCATCCTTTCCTTCAGCAGATCAACATGTTTTCTACTTCTAGGACCTCATTGTCAGAAATTATTCAGATATTGCAGGTATCAATTTGTGTGGGGTTTTTTGCCAGGTTTTCTCTCCCAGGATGACCAACCACTTGATGTGTTGTGGATAGCAGTTATCCCCTCTGTCAGTCTTCCATTTTGCCAGGCTAAACTCTCCTCACTTCTCTTGACACAAACTCTCCATACCCTGGTAAGCCTAAATACTCCTGTCTTGCACCTGTTCCACTGAGACAAGCCCTCCTAAATATGGGTGACCAGCACCATACACGGTATCTCAGATGTGTTCATCCTGCTTTGTACAACACTGACACTTTTTTAGCTTCATCAGAAATACCCTTTTGATGCATGCATGCTATACCAACACCGTGAGGCTCTTTGGCAGAGCTTGTCCTGCACATGAACAGTTTCTATTGATTCAGTAAGTGACTGGACTAATTCCTACGATCACCGCCCCTGCCCCCTGTATGTCAAGGGCTATTAAATATAAAGATACCACCTGTGGCTCATTAAGCTGCAGATCATTTCAGGGTACATTTGTGAAGTATCAATACATACTTATTTTTCTATTCTTCTGTGTGAATCTGCTCGTGGTCAGCGTTGAGCCAAGCTGCTAGGTTAGACGGACCTTAGTTCTGACTCAGCACAGCCATTCTTCTGTTTTCACTTGCTTTTTTTCACCTTGCATTGGTGATCTGTGTCATTATGGCTGACTATACATTCAGGTCTTTCTCAATATAAATGATTTCAGACTGACAACATCCCAGATTATAGTGAAAGGTTTTATTCCTAGTCCCTGGAGGAATAAGTTTCCCTTTTGACTTTTTGAATTTCTTTTGCCTTCTGCTGTTCCAGGCCTCAAGATTATCTAATCCTTCATTCTTTTTATTGACAATTCTTACTAACTTTCTTCTGCTGCAAACAAATTCTTCTTGTCATTACACAAGATTTGTCCTAGTACCAGGATTTAGTGGCATTCACTAAAACACCTAGAAGTTTCCTTCTCCGTTTTATACCTCACTGTTTCTCCTTTATCCAGTTCCTGATCCACTGTGCAGCTCTTGTGTTCAACTTCATATTTTCATGACAAATTAATCAAGATGCAGTATTGCATATATTACTAAAGTTCAGTTACATGAGATGTACCGTACATCCTTCATCTGGAGAATGATTTGTCTCATAAAAAGTAGTATCTGCTTACCCTGAAAACTTTTGTCTTTGGTATCCCAAGTAATTCTGCATCTTCAGTGACTCTTTTCTTCAAAATACATTGTGTGGCCTCACAGATGGTTCAAGTTAAGCCAGAAGCTCTGTAGAGGGATTCACAGGAATGCAGGGCACAATCCAGATACCAGTCATGGATGGGTCTACCTGTCGATGTGAGTAAATCTACATGAGAAATCTTCCTGCACCTTGCCTCCTGGAACCGGCGCACAGGCCTCTGCCGCAGGTGATGTGGCAGACTTCTGGCATCCACTTGTATTCTTTGGGGCTTCCTCCACAGATTTGCTTGCTGAAGCTTCAGCATGGATTGGTGAAGAGATGGGTCCTGTCGTGGTGTAACCCCAGCCGGCAACTGAGCACCACCCAGCCACTCGCTCACTCCCCCGCCGGTGGGATGGGGGAGAGAATCGGAATGGCGAAAGTGAGAGAACTCGTGGGTTGAGATAAAGACAGTTTAATAGGGAAAGCAAAAGCCGCGCACGCCAGCAAAGCAAAACACGGAATTCATTCCCTGCTTCCCATCGGCAGGCAGGGTTCAGCCATCTCCAGGACAGCAGGGCCCCATCATGCGTAACGGCTACTTAGGAAGACAAACGCCATCACTCTGAATGTCCCCCCTTCCCTCTTCTTCCCCCAGCTTTATATACTGAGCATGACGTCATATGGTGTGGGATATCCCTTTGGTCAGTTGGGGTCAGCTGTCCCGGCCGTGTCCCCTCCCAGCTTCTTGTGCCCCCCCAGCCTCTCGCTGGTGGGGTGGGGTGAGGAGAAGAAAAGGCCTTGACTGTATGTCAGCACTGCTCAGCAGTGACGAAACACCCCTGTGTTATCAACACTGTTTCCAGCACAAATCCAAAACACAGCCCCATACCAGCTACTACAAAGAAAATTAACTCTACCCCAGCCAAACCCAGCCCAGTACACAGACATACGCAGCACCAGCTTGTGGAAGAAATAACTTAGGGACATTCTTCCTTTTTGTAATGCAGTTCACATGGGACTTCTATGTGATCCCATACAACACATGATGCTATTTTCTCAGTTATACTCATCCTTTTGGTTTATATGGGAACAGACAGACATCATACCTGTTGCCTGTAACTCTGTACAATGGAAACCATACAAGAAAAAAAAAGAGTGAAACTGCTGGTACGCATGGACACACAGTGCTTTTTTCTTCCTCCCCAAATCCTTCCCTGAATTTTTACCCGCAAGTAGCTTGGCTATATGAGTGACTGCTCTTCTCAAACCTTTTCACATGGGAGTTTGCTCAGCCTGAAATATTGTTGTAAAAAAGACTCTTGCTCTTCACATTAAAAAAAAACCCACCACCATCAACCTTCACACATCCCACATGTGAACCAGCACAAATAGAGTAACGTTTCCTTTCCAAAGCCCAGAATGCCTATGTCTTTGCACTGAGAGAAGCCAGCACCCAGAGCTACAAGATAAAGGCTAAAAATAACCCATTAAAGATTAATTTCAGGATTTTTAAATACAGCTAATTAATATGCATAGGAAAGGCACATGGTGTCCAGGAAGGAGCACACACAATTACAGAGTCTGCAAGGGAAGGAAGCGGGGGGAGGGTGACATGCAGGCAGAGAGCCAAAGTTGAAATAAAAGAGGATATTCGGTATATATGCTCAGATAGAGGACGTGCAAAGAAAGCGTATTCAGAAGAGGTAGAAATAGAGGGGTGAAACACATCACTGTTGAAGAGACAATGCAATGCAACCACAAAGGACAGGATCCCACGGGAAGAGCAGCGAGGACAGGAACGAAGCCTTCAGTATTGGCCAGAATATTATACATGTGGATAGAGAGCTGATAGTACCAGAGCAGGAGGCAAGGTTTTGTGCCTTAGGGCTCAGCGGCTGAGACGGCATGACATGGACAGAGGTAGCAAACATGCTTCGATGCAAGAATTTGATGCAGCCACCAGTGAGGTGGCTGAAGGGCCGAGGACACCACGGGAAGGTCAATGGATGCGAAAGACAGGGCGTTGGTAGTGGCACTGCGGTAGGAGGCTGGGTGCATCATGAACAGTGGCAGCGTGCCCAGGTGGNGTGTGGAAAGCTGGGGAGCAGCAGCTGAATGCGTAAGTGGATCTCAAGATGGATGGCACACCGGGACTGCAGGTGTCTACCTGGTGTTGCACTGAATTATGGCGCTTTGGAAGCAATTCTCTCTTATGAAGCAATGCTGAAGGAGGTCGTTGCATCCTGAGGCAGAAGCAGGCTGGGAAGGTTGGGCGTTGGATATACAGCACTAAAACGGCACGCACAGGACGGCAGCCATGGCACACTATGAAAACAAGGTACCATGTATGAGGAATACGGGTGATGTCAGACACTAAGGATTATCTACAGTTAACGTGAATCAGAAAGCAAATCTGGTTATTCACATGCTGTACTGCAAAACAGAGAGCTCTAGCAGCACTCCAGTGAATTTAAAGGTGCTGGGGGAAAACAGGCTCACTCAAAGCAATTTCCTCATACCAATTTCCCTGTGAACAACATTTAAACGATTACACACTTCTTCCTTTTCACAGAGGGAAGAGGAACGGATGGATAGACTTAATTGCCCAATTCACTGGCTATTTAGTATCGAGGAAAGCTGGGGTTTTAACCTGGTCTCTCAAGAAAATTAAGTTTATTGAGTAGCTCTGCTTGCCTGCCTGCCCCCTTTACCCTGATCACTAAGAATTTTTGAACTTTTTCGCCACTTCCACACAAATTTAACAAAAGGGCAGAAATCTCAAAATTTTGTGAGATTTGGTGGCTTTCACAATGGCACACAGGAACAGCCTCAAACTGTTGTACATTTAACTACACCTTAAGAAAAATTTGAGCACTACAGCGACCTGTTAAAAGCAAGCAAGGGGTTTAATTTTGCAATAGTGGGTCTTGATACACGATTAAGTTGACAAAGTCCCTAGTAGAGCTGCAGGGGAAAGAAAAGCTGCAGCACCACCAAGCCTATGAAATAGGATCAGCTTCACAGCCCAGTGCTACAGGAGGTTGCTACTGGAGGCAAAGGACACAAAACGCACCTTTTTCACTTAAAGACATTCTTTATTCAATCTTTTTTATATACAATATTATTTTTAATCTGTAAAAAGTACATATGCAGGATTCCAGGTCAGAGGCAGAAGGTTTCCACATCAGAAGATAGACTTTTGCCCTTTTATTATTTTGGAGGAAAAATAACCTGTCAGTTTTAGACAAAGCAAGAATAAAGGCAGAATGCAAATCCAACTTCCACCAAGCGATTAGTATTAAAGGCAACAATTCACCGTAACAAGTCGGGCTGTCTCCTTCGACTTCGGTGGTTTCCAACTCTTCTGGGCAATTACAGAGTAGCTTTTAGAAGGGGCTGACAGCCGAAGCAGCTAGTGCTTATCATCCCTGCTACAGTGGTACGCACATAACTTGCAAGAGATCGGGTTTCCTCTTCGTATGGCAACTCAAACTCTTGAGTCAGAAGACTGTTTCTCACAATTCGAGGAGCAAAAGAGGGATGTCTTATCAGGGTGAACAGATCCCCAAAGTGCAGTGTGGATCAAAAGCTTGCTTTCATTTTTCTCTGGTAACAAGAAGCCTGTTTCTTAACTGTCCCCTTAAAAACATGGACTAGACTTATTAATGTACATAACAGGCTGAATTTGCTAAAAGCCTGTTACTACAGCCCTGAGATGTAAACAGCCTCACCGTTTTCTGTGGGTGCCAGATTACATTGTTGATGCTGTCAATGTTAATGCTATTAACCACTTCTCCGTTCAAACTAGGGAGAGTCACATTATGAAGGTTTGTAATATCATTTCCTGAGGGATAGAAGAGGGGATCATAAAAGACAGCCCGGCAGGGCTTTGCTTAGCTTAAGTCAGCAGAGGGTAGACCTTTAACCTTAAAGGATGGTATTACAGGGAGCGTGCAATTATTTTCACTTTTCAGAACCTGGATACTCAACATTCAAATCTTGTAAAATACTGGGTGAGAATATGTTAGTGATTAGGAGGTAGAAGACAGTGACCCACAAATTTGGAGTAGGGAGCTAAAGGAGCCTCAGAGTTGTGACTGGCACAGGGAACTACCTCCTTTTCCCTTTGCTCCAGCGTACTTACTATTTGCCATACTTTTCTTAAGCATTCCGTTTTAAGGACCATATTGTGCAGCAAAATGAACACCCAGAATATCATTCAAGGGTTTTGTTTTTATTTAGAGGACAAAGCTAAGAAGTTGACTTCTTGACTGCAGGACACACACAGCTCCAGGGTGGTCAATGGAAGCTGCAGAAATCTGGCTTCTCTGAAAAGTCAAGCTGTAAGTGTTAGAAAAAAATGTCCTGCTAGCAGATCCTGACCAACAGGCAAGCTTGAGGCTTGGATTAGGAAAAGAACTGAACATCCTTGTTTTGACTGCATGCAAGCAGGAAATAGACAATTCTGGGATTTCCAGGCTCTTGCCCAAATCCAGTGTGCCAAAAACGTACATGATTTTCTGTTCTTTATTTCATCCTGTAAGAGTAGAGGCTATTGCAGAAATTGCTAATATGGGACAGCTACCTAAAGAAAACGAGGATTGTTTTGTTAGAGAATACAGTGCAAGACTCAGAAACGACTAGGACTAAAAAGTCATTTTGTGCTTAAATTTACACTCTATCTTCATGAAAGTATGTAAGACAGCAGCAGCAGAATGAAAATGGCAATATTCTACTGTACCTTATGTACCCAGAGGGAAAACAGTCTGAACTTTGCGTTGCACATAACGCCATTCCGCAGATCAGAACCTACTTCTCTGTGAAGGACTCGGAACGAGGGCACATCGCTTCAGTCAGAAGTTTCAGTATCCGTGGTGCTTGGTTATTATGCACCCACCTTGCTCAGAACCCATTACCTCCAAACTCAGCTTGCTCTAGGAAATCTCAGGATGGAGAGATTCATGAGTGACACAGCAATTAGTCCATAAAATGCATTATTTTTGATAGACTACGCACATCAGTAGCTTCTGGAGGAAAAGGATAGTTTGTATTTTAAAGAGTGATAGAGTAGAAACTGACAGTCGTTGGGGTAACTGGAAAATGAGAAACAAGTGTCCTTTATTTGGTACCTGCTGCTTGTCTACACAAAGAAGAAATAGCAGTACTGTACATCTGCTTTGAGAAAAATACCATCCCATAACATGAAATGGCTTAGGTCCTCAATTCAAGCATTCTTGTGGCAGTGAGTTAACCCATTGGGATTCATGGAGGAATTAATTTGAAGGGTCGCTTTTTAATTCACAAGAGGGGGGTGGAAGAGCAGCAAACAATGATAAGAAGTTTGCCGTTTCTGGGACTCTAGAATTCTGTCCTTGACTTTTCTCTGAACAGACTGGCAGCCATTCTACATCTGCATTTATCAGGAGGTGTATGGGGATGGGTGTTATGGAGTGGAAAGTGCTTTTTTCTTTTTTTCTTTCTTTTTTTTTTTTTTTAAACAGAAGAGTTTGCTTTTCCTCTTTCGCCTTTGTATCCAGAGAGATTTAGGACAACAAGGCAATCGAGTGCAGTTTTAAACCAATAACAGTTCTCATGGGATGGAAAAAACTCTATTTGAAAACACAACATATCTGAACTTTGGAAAACGTCTAGCTCTTCAATAAGTCACTGAATACTAATTAGAAAAATAAATTAATGTGGGACCAGTAAGAAGAGTCCATTTATTAAGCTACTTCTAATTTTAAATAAACAATTACTTGAATCAGTATTATTTACTATATCAATTACTTAATCAGTTCTCAAAATTTTTAAGATACTGCTGCAAATTACAGCAATTAGGTAACTGGTATTAAAGTAAAAACACTGAGATTGAAGTTTTTTCCAAGATTTATGTCTTCCTCCTCTTAAACTAAAGTAATTGTCTGGAAAAAAACAACTGATAGCATTTTTTCTTAGATCATGTGATGATTTCTGTGTCTAAGTTAGTGTCAAAGACGAGTGAAGAAAAATTTTATGGGGGAAATTCTACTATAATGTGCAGTCAGATATATTATAATATGATAGAGAGAAAAGCTTTTATATATAAAACTTCATATAGAAACATTTTTTGAGGGGGAGAAATAGCACTCACTCCCTTTAGATCTGGTGCTGTACTGCTGTAGCTCACTGAAGAGTTCTCCCACTCACTGTAGTATGAAAACACAATGAAGATTTTTTAAAGACTCAACCTGTGCGCTAATTAGGAGGGAAAGGAGCACCTCACAGCTCTTTTTCAGCAAAGGGACCAGTCACCATGGCAAAAGGATTTGAGAGCTATAAAGCTAAAAAGAATAATTTGAGTTGTAAGGATTCTAGAACAACAGTAAAAAAACCAAGAGATTGAGATACACTTGAAAAGACGAAACTTCTTTCAGCACTAAGTGAAGACTGAAGCAGACTCCATTTAAGTAATACTGTCCAGCACAGCCCAGGAGTACTTTGGAAAAAACCCATGCAGGTAACAGCATCTTATTTCTCATAAACTAATGGAAGAAGAGACTCTTCAGTTTCTTTTTCCACTCATATGTAAGAGATGTTATGTTGTTTCCAAAGAAGATCACGTTGGCTTTGTACTGGAGCACTGAGAAGAAAAGGAGTTTTGTAAACTAAATCAAAGGCAGTTTTGGGCTTCTGTCATACACATACCTGCAAAGAAGGTTCCATGAATAGTATCCAAAGAATGAAATTTAACTTTCAGGAAAAATCCCGATTGTGTGGAAAAATATAAAGCAACAAACTCCTGCTGCTTACTCAAGGGGAGCATTTTTAAGTGCCATATACTGTATCCTGTTATATAAATCATGAGACACTGTTTTTCTCATGTTGTCATCTCTGTTTATTTAGCTAAAAGAACCAGGACTAATAAGAGAATGTTTTTTTCCACGTGACGGGATTTGTGAGGATGGGAAGCTTAGGCTCCTTCCTACCCCTGCGATATGCTCCAGACTCTGTGACTGTAGCTTGCCAAATGAACTAAGCCCACGTTGCTGACAGTGAACTACAAACCAAATGCTTAGTAATTGGGTTTTTTGGATGTAAGCATACAACACAGATCTTTCAGCATTATTTTGAAAAGGGAAAATGAGGAGGCAATAGTTTTTATAGTTTAGAGTTTAGTTTTAACAGCTTAGAGGCCCTGAGAATGGCTGCCAGTCTGGACAAACAGATGCTCCTTAGAAAATTCAGACAGGTACGGAAAAAAATTCAAATCCTGATGCTGCTGGTGCAGTGATGTTGCTTTTTGTTGTTGCTTTGTTCATGCCATCATCAAACACACACACACAAAAAAAATCTCGGTATTTGGAACCCACCCGATCTGAAGAGGTGACTGGT
Source organism: Pelecanoides urinatrix (assembly GCA_013400755.1). NCBI lineage: Eukaryota > Metazoa > Chordata > Aves > Procellariiformes > Procellariidae > Pelecanoides > Pelecanoides urinatrix. The sequence continues at coordinate 518,593 of VZTQ01013164.1, forward strand.
GTGTTGTTCCTTGCAACAGCCAACAGCAGCAGCAGCAAGTTCCTCTCCCTGGACGGGAAAGCCTCCTCTTCCGTATGCTGCTGCGTTTATATTAAACAGTAGATTCCATGTCTTGCTAGGGTTCAAAGCGTGTGAAGTCTCTGTCCTGCAAATACCGCACTAATGTGTTTTGGTCATGTATAAAACAGAACTTTTAACTTATCTATATGTTGAAGAGCTTCGTTTCTCACGCCAGTACTTGCTTGACTGAGAGGTCTAGTTTTATGAAGTGTCTGTCTCCTCTCCTGCTTAAAGTCTCAAGTGGTCCATGTAAACAAAACAGAGCTGGAAACAGTCTCTCTTCCTCTTCACAGAGCTGTTTTTATCGATATGCAGGATTTCCTGACAGTGTGGTGTTGGCTAAATGTAAAACAGGCAGAGGATGAGCTTCTGTGTTAAAAACCCAGTTGTCTAATGGTAGAAGGTCATCATTGGAGAAAAGCAGATACAAATACCTAGATATCAAGACAGAGAGGAAAAATGGTGGCTATTAAAGCAGAGCAACAGACAGGCAGGGGCAACACAGCAGCTTCAGGCCCCACCAGTCAGCAGCTAAAGCTATAAACAAGTTACTTGCTTTCAATCTTTGTGTACCACCCACAGAACCTTCCCTGTTATAATGTTCTGAAGAGTTATTTTTATCATGATCAAGCCCTTCAATGAAAAGTTGTTATAAAGACAGCATTTTAATCTTTCCAAGTAACTTTTGTTTTTCAAGACCCCTTTCAAAGCTTTGCAGTGTAAAACAAACATCAAGACACCAAGCACAAGGATTTGGGGACAGGGGAGCAGAGAAGAAGTTGGCAAAAAGTTCTTCTTAATGGAGTAAACCCCCTTGGAAATGACTAATCCTCTTTAATCCACATCAAAGATTTCGAGGAAGCACAAGAGAAGCCACTAAGCCATGCCAGATATCTGACTTATCATCACCGTGCTGGAAGCTGGTTCAGCTTCTGGTGGGAGGAAATGGGCCAATATATTGTGCACAGGGGATTCATAAATGTTGCACATTATAAAGTGATGCAGAGCCAATGAAGTGTGTAACAAAATTAAGGTTTCTGGACACAGGTGAAGAAGAGTATTTCTCAGTTCTTTTTTCTTAATACGTACTTTTGAACGTGGCTGTGCTATACTTTGTAGGAGATATTCGTGGCAGGGATTCTTTGTCAAGGCTTCCAAACTCAATTGCTAAAATTCAGAAGGCATTTCCCTTGTTCCAGAAAACCTGACTGTGCAAGTGCAAGCATAACGTCACGGGGGTACAGGACCTCTCGGCTCCTGCTGCAGCTTGCTTTCCTGATATCCAGAAGATGACAGGTCTTGCAGCAGGTGACAAGGAAGGGGTGTTGTTCTCATTAGCGGGCTCTGCCACATCCAGAATGTGCACACACGTTGTTCTGCCTTCGCGCTGCTGAGGCTGCTGTTGCTTCGCTCTCTCTCAATCAGGCGCTGGTAGTATCTACTATCTACAGTCGTGTGTCACTGCCTGATCATTCTCCCACTGCCTTTATTCGCCAGATGTGTCCACAGCACAACCCAGTCAGTGAAGCTCTACTTTTTCTTCCCTTCCTCACCAATTAACTGTTTACTGATAAATATTTCTTGCTGAGATGATTCAGTTTTGTCCCACAAGTCTAGTTTCTTTTTCTACATTTTTCATTCCTCTGGAAAGCATCATGCCTTTCCTTTTCTCCTTGCTTCTACCTTGCTTTCTCCCTCTGCAGCTCTCCAAACTCTTTTTCACCACAGCAGCAATGTTTCATCTTACTCAAATTCACCTTCCTCATTTGATTCACGCTTTTCTTTTGAATAACTTAAGCAACCTATTTCTCTGTCTTGCTGCTTCCCACTCAACAGCTACCTTCTTGCCACTCAGACTGCCCAAACTCTCATAATTTGCCAGGTATCTTTGACGAGCCAAAGTATCCGAGCAGCAACAATGCATGTTTGGGAGAGGTATCAATTTTGAATTTGAAGGGAATGAAGATGCAGAAGTTACCATCAATAGCAGAAAAGATGACAGCAGGCATTCCGTAACACACATTTTATGCCCCTCTTCTGAGGGACATCTTTGGCATCACACCCAACACTTCTGTCTTTATTTTCACAGCCATTTGAGCTATCCTGACCTTATGTTCTCTATTGTATCTCAAGGTGATACCAGTTTCTGGTTTGGCTATGCCAATCACATCAACGCCAAACAACTAATATCCAGCTCTCCAATAAAACGTTTTGTCCCACAAGCGGGAAATGATCCAAACCAAAAGCCAATAAAAATTTCTGAGTTCCTTCCTAGAACTGTCTTCTTTTGCCGTGCTTGCACTATAGCGCTGTAGAGTGCTTGCACTATAGCACATCCAGTTACTGAGTGATGCGTCAGTGAATTTTCAGATCTCCTTGTGATTATTTAAGATGCAGACAGGATTCTGGCGATACTTCAAAGGTCAGCCTTGTCACCACAGAAGTCCCTTAGGAGCAGATTTCATTCTCTGATTTGGCTTTTATAGGCAGATCAATCATATAAGATCAGCTCCTGGGGAGGTATTGCTTCTCTGACTGGACCTGTTTGAAACTGCTGCCTCTCTCTTTGGGAATACAGCTTTTAGTCTCCGGAAAGTGAACTTGAAGGAGTAAGTGAAATAAAATTAATGAAGACAACAGAGGAGGTACCAGTAGCTGACTTTCTTTTTATAATGATAACATGGGGAAACAAAGTATTGTTACTATGCAGAGGAATTTGGTGAGGAGCCAGCAGAAGGGTAGAATAGTCAGACTCTCCCCTTACACATGATGAACTCAGAGCCTGTTGTTGCCAGTGAAACCCGTTGCGGTGTCTGAAGTAGGCACCAGTGCTGCCTCTGAGGACCTGCTTTCTCCCCGCTGCATTTTGAGAGCTCCCAATACACAAAATCAATCTTCACATACATCAGCTACAGCTAAAACCTGAAAATTTTATATTGCTGATACTGTAAACTCCGCTGCTGTACAGAAACCCTGTTTATTCTGCAAAGCCTGCATGCCATGCTAGACTGCCAAATGGTCACAACCGTTTTTAACTCATATCACTGGGTTGTAAAGACAGAAAGGACACCTTAATGATCTTCGTTGCTGACAGGTTTCTGCAACAACATCATCCGTTCCATCGCACGTTGGCAGAAAGCGGTATGGATATGTAAGCAGAGGCAACAACCGTGTCTCCTAATAGCAGCCCTGGCCTCATTCACACTGCCAGCAGTGGCTTCCGTCTAGGGATTTAACCAACTAAAACATTCTCCAAATGGTTATGCAGGAGGAAAAAAAAAAAAAAGGTAGGGAATAGAGCCAATTCAGAGACTTTTATTCCAAAAGTAGACAATTTGCAAGATTTCAGGGAGGTAACCAATACAGGAATCCTGGTAGATTTCAATGCCAGAACTATATTACCAAATTTGCTGATATAACTTGAGTATCAAGAAAATTGCCACACATTAGAAGACATTGCTTCATAGGCCAAACCTGAGAGCAATCACAACCGTGTGACAAAAGAGTGCTCTTTGTGTCAATGATGATGGAGATGAGCAGCCATGACACGCTAGCTCAGTTTTAAAAATGGATCTCTTAATAAAATCCCCGTAACATATTCCTATCTTTATACTAGTTTTTCTTATTGTATGTATCATCTCCATAAGTTAGAGGTTACGGCATATTCTAGTATAGCATTTTTTGTTATTAATTGAAAAGAAACATGGTGGAAGACCAATGATTTTGAACATTTTACCTTGAACCAAATATGCAACAGAGTGCATTAGCTTCTGCAGGGTGGACTACAGGTGTCCTCCTGATTTGACTGAACTGAAAATATTTAAGCATGTAAGAGATTATAAAATATGCCTGATATTCTTGCTTACACCAAAAAGCATTCTATAAAAATATGTTGTGGGATAAATACAGAAAAAGCATCCAAGGACACAAAGGGCTTTTGTTCCATGCATTTACTGCCTTGCAGTGACACACAGGGGAGAAACAGGTTCTACAATATCAGAGCATGGCACATACTCGTGTAAGACATGTCTAGTCAGTGTATCTAAGTGTATCTAAAAAAAAAAATGTCTAGGAAAAGGGGAATTTTTAAAAAGGAGATAACCTCTCCTCTGCTGTGATGCCAGAAATCACATAGAAGTCTTAAAAACTAAAGCTCTCTCAGCATAAGCTTCTTGTATGGGAAATTCCACTTGTATTTTCTTCTGGTAAAATGGGCTGATCTGGGACCTTAAAGCCGGGTAAAAAGGAAAGCCTAAACCATAAACCACCCTGACAAGAGAAGAGATTATTTGTTGAGCCACCGCATTCTTCTAGAATGTAGATGCTAGCTTTTACAGGAAGATGCAAGAGTGAAGAGAACTTACTTCAAAGTTTCAGCAAGGAAAAAGCTCTGCTGTACGTCGTCATATGTAGGAGATGAGGAATAGACATCCTTGACACCAGAAAAGCCACCACTGACTCGACAATACTTGTCAATTGCCTGCAAAGAGGAAGGGAAAAGAAAAGGAGAATTTAGTTGTAGAGCAAAGTTTGGAAACATTAAAGGATCAGGCTTGATCAACAAAGGAGGTAGCACTTTCTGTGCTGCATTATTCTGTTGTGAATCTCCTTGTCAGAGGATGCTGGAGATGTTAACAGTTTACGCTGCCCAAAAAAAAAGAAAAAAAAGGGACTGGACACATACAGAAGTAAAATCCCTCCAGGGTTACTAACACCACCACATTTGGCAAACTGCTAGATGCTAAGAAGGTATTCTGGGGAAGAATACTTTCTCTCCTGGGTATTTACTGTTGACTGATATTGATGACAGGACGTGGACTCAGTAGACTTTTGCTTTGAGCTGGTATGGCTCCTCAGAGGTAACACTGAGTAGAACATCCATCAGTCAATCAACGCAACACATGCTGAGGTGCATAGGAAGATGACAAACGTCCCTGAATTTTGCAGCAGGAAGAGTTTGAAGAGTTATAGGAACTCTGTGACTAGTACCTAGTCATAGGGACTTACTGAAAGTAGGAATAAAATACTGTACTCATCTTTAGGGACTGTTGATTTCATTTTATAAACTCTTCTAGCTGCTGCTTTCTCCCCCCATTTCCATCTCCTACATGTGCTCTTCTCTGTTTCCCCTTTATACAGTTGAAACTCAAGTCAGCTTGTGTGCTGGACTGCAGAAGAGCTCTTTATCTTTAAAGCATGAAGTTTAAATCCATAAACATTCCATGCAGAAAGGGGCCAATGGATCCGTGATTCACAAATCACCCAGCTAGTCAGCTCCAACACAGTACTGCAAAAAGCACAATGGAAGAGGAGGAGACTGGACAGAACGCGTTAGTAGCTCAGAGCACCTTTCGCCTCTGCTTTCATTATTCCACTCACACGCACGACCTAACAGCGCACAAGGATATCAGCCATTAAAACTGGCCCCAAAGAAACGACTCTGAAATGATTCACAGGTTATTTGTACTTCCCCGCTGCTTTGGCGGTGCTTCCTCAGCAGACACCAGCTCTTTTAACAGATTCACGCAGGGACAGAAAAGGCACAGTGATGAGGGAGAATGTTTGGCTCAGGATGTCTGTCATTAGCAACTACCGAACGTAGCTGCCTGTAGTTCAGTAATCTGTGATTCAGCCTGTTAGCCTGCATGAAGTTTCTCTCCGCATGGTGCTTTAGGCCCAGATTTTCGTTACTTCTGATTTTTGATAGTTATATTCAACAGAAGCTGAGGGGAGTCAAGGCAGGGGAGCAAATAAGTTTTGAATGATGTCCCTTTTTATGCAGAGAAAACAAATGAAATCCAAATTAACTCTTCAAGGTCCTTACTATAGCCAGTACTGGGAAACAAAGGACAATTTTCCACTGGACACATGCATGAAAAATGCTGGCAGATGCCATCACTGAAATCGGGAGGAAAAGTGAAACGGCAGATGAGCAAGGTACCTAAGGACAGTAAGCCACAGCACATCAGGTACTACAGCTAAGCTCCTCCTAGGACACTCTTATCCTGTGGAAATGTGAGGTTGTTTGTGGACCAAAGAATAATCCAGACTGTACAAAGTTCTTTCAAATTTCTGAAGACCAAGATTTTCAAAGAAGCAAGAGGAGAGACTGGCAAAAGGATGTTACTGGAACGGCTGTGGCTCTAGAGCCCGAGCTTACGCCAAGAGAGGCACAGTCTTTCTTGGCAAAATCTAATTCTCGCTGTAATTCCTTATCTCAAGTGGAGCTTTCTCCAAGTTTGGATGGAAACGCTCCCTTTTTTGTTGGGACTTGAGCCTAAAAGGAGAAAGCGTCTGGATGAATTCTTTTCAGATCTGGTGCAGGCTAGGGCTACACTGAGACCATTCACATGTTGGGATTTGGGTTGACCAGGTTTTCTCTACAATCTGGAGATAAAGGTTTATGTGACACATCTAGCCCAAGAGCATCACACGCATGACAACCTCTTTGTCTGCATGCTCTTGCACACCACAAATGATGCTATCACATGGCAGCCAAACAACAAAAAAAAAAAGGAAAAGAAAAAAATTAATTGCTTGGCCGACTTCTGAAGAAATAACGCATACGCTGTTTATGGAACCATTTGCATGTTCCTCCCCACAAGTCCTACAGCCGCTAGGCAGGTGTGATATGAATAAACAAGAGCCAAAGCACTTTTGCTTTCTAGGCAGGAATACTTTTTCACAATACTGCAGAACACGGCCTTGTCTCTGCTCTGGAGCGCGGCAAGATGGGGCGGGAAGCTCCAATGGTTACAATCCTGCCAGAATTTCTAGCACGTGGAGTCTGACCTTGCAGGTGTTCCTCTGGTCAACGATTCAGCAATCCTGACACAGCTCGGACAGGAGAAACTTGCTAGTGATTGTGGCAAAATGAAAAGAAGGAACAAACGGTACCACTGTTAGGACACTGTCTTCTTCCTCCTCAAGAATTAAATCCCCAAGTCAGCATAAGAGACAAAACTCATTTATTCTGGAGACTGTAGATAATAGATAGCACTGAGATCCTGCTCTGTGCTGTAGAGGTCTCATGCTTGGATAACAAAGTGCAACACTGGTGAAGCTAGCAGGCCGAGAAGCCTGAAGAAAGAAAATGTATGATTGATACTGATTTTTTTTTTTCCTTACAATTACCAAGTAGTCTTGTATCTTCAGAAATTTCTCCTTGGGGAGACAGACTCTGGCTAGACTGGAGTTCAGGACAGGCAGAGGATTTATCCTAGTTGATCAGAGATCTAGACATTGCAGGTAGTAATGAACTGTAGCGGAAAAATTCCTCTGAAAGATTGCTTTGTTCATCCAAATATGGATAAACAAATTGTCCTTGATTCAGAGGTGTACAGAACTTCAGGATGCTGTCTGAAAAGTTTGGTGCTGTAGACAAGCTGCTTAAAAGGCACTTGAAATTTGCAGTCTTCTGCTTTGCACAGGTCTCAGAGGCTGTAGAGGCATCTGATTTGCCACCTGGATGGATACTCTTTCACTCAAGAGCTGACAACCAGTTTCCTTGATAAAATGATGCTAAATTATTTGCACCCTAGAATACAGGGAGGTCCTAGATGACTGGAAGGGTATCAACGTAATGCTACTTTTATGAGGCATTGGCAGGCTGAATAATTTTAAGATGGTAAACCTGATGTTAGTCCCAAACAATTACGGAAACACATGTAAAAAATATAGAATAGTAAGAGGATAATTGACACCAATCAGCGTGGATTTATAGAAAACTATCTTGGTCACAAGTTTGATTTCATTCTTGGAGGTCTACAAGTTGGCAAATAAAGGTAACGGTAGAGGTGTATTAAACTTAAAAGTTTCTAAAGCAATTGACATGGTACCATAAGAATTTATGATAAGACAAAGCAGCACTATACCATATCAATACCACGATCTTAATTTAAAACTGACTGACAATGCTCTAAAAACGAGCTGGCAATGTAAAATCATGAACAAATGGAGCTGCTTCTCACAGAAATCCACAAGGAGCGGTCTGAAGTTTTATCAATCACTGCTGCTGGCAAAAATGACATAGGGATATAACAGCAGTCAGTGTAATCTGGCAGTAACTGGGGTCTAAACTAAATGAGTTTCATATAACCAGGCACATAATCCTAAATCTAGAGATGAAGGCTGTGTAACTGCAGGACCAGATTAGCCTGCAAAGTAGAGACACTTAGAAGAATTCAGTGGCCACAGGAGACAATCCAGTATGAGCTCCTGCTAGGATGTTGTGGCAGGTGCACACACAGGGACGGTAAACAGTGGCAGGGATATAATTTTACTTTTGCACAGGGCTGTGCGTAAAGACAAAATTGGAATATGCAATTCTAGAATTCACTGTTAAAGAAGGATGATGAACTGATGTGGGTGCAGACATTTGGAGAAAATGCTTTACAGTGGGAGACAATACAATTTGTTTAGCATCTTAAGTAGACTCAGTAGTAAGCTTATTACAATCTATGAAAACTCGTTGGAAAGAAAACATGGGGGAATAAAAGACATTTTAATGTGGTATAGGAAGTCATAGAAAAATCCAGTGATTGTCAGCTGAAACTAAACAAATTCAAATGGGATATAAAGCATGTATTTTTAACAGGATAAGTCATTAAATAATGGAACAAACTACCAAAAGAAGTGGATTTTCCAGTTCCCCTTATTCAAATCAAGAGTAGAACAGAAGAATATGCAATAGTGTACTCTTTCCAAATCCACATGTCTCGGCTCAAAAATGGTGCAAAGTGAAATTTCAGAGCCTGTGACATACAGGGAGGTCAGAGTTGATCTAAGTTCTTTGGAACTACAATTGGAGGTGCCTCTGGATCAGACCCCAGCTCCCTCAGTTCCTCTGAGGGTGTTTTTGTGGTTGCGTGTGTGACTCTTCTTGACTATGCCAACAACATGCTCATAAAAACTGTGCCGGTTTCTTCACCAGCTTGCCTCCCCAAAGCATCTCCCTGTGGTACTCACCGCTACCAACCCAGGAACGGCAAACCCACGTTTCTTTCACCTCCAACCTATGTCTGGCTCTTTTCTGTCTACTTTGCTTTGCTAAGTAGAGAACTATAGGTCTTTCCACTCCATCTTACTGTCAGTCCTCAATTTGCCTGAAGTTAGCCCAAACTTGAGGTCTTGTCTATTATTTTCACTGTAAGTAGAAACTCTGAACAAACTCTGCAGCCTCCGTGGTGCAGTCCTACTTAGTCAGATACGGAAGTCCCCAACAAATAGTTGAACCCTTCTTTCACACAGCTTAGATTTGTAATTGGTTTTACATGCCTATTGTGAAGTGGTGGCTCTTATTGCTTTCAAATAATTAGCCTAAAAAGGATTTTAGTCATTTTCTGTATTTACCCTGAATATCTTGCATGCTTATTGCTGTAATTCTTCAGCCAACCCTCCAGCACACCATCATCCAATTTGGCTGGCCCAATACGATTGCGACGGATGTTGTCTCTAGCGCTAAGTACAGTATTAGGGTGAATTAGCCTTTTTATTATGAAAGAGATAGAAGCCCTGTCACAGGGATTTATGATCACTGAGGGAATATAAGATTCAACCTCCTGGTTTTTCCCCACAGACACTGGATTTGGAGAGATGTGACAAAACAAGCCTTGGTCAAAGCACACCACCTGCACTAAAAAGCCCAAGTTTTGTCCAAAAATCTAGATAATAAAGCCAAAAAGAAGCTGCCAATGGTGAAACAGATAAAGAAAGTACAGTATAAAGTTCTGCATACACACACAATCCAGCCCTCTGTGCAAATTCCCATTGGTAAAAGGCAGAGAGAGATCTGGCCTGGCAGCGCTAAAGAAACTTAAGTAATGCAGAATACTTAAAAGCCAGGTCATTCTGCAATGCATCCTGGATCACCTCTGAAGAGTTCTTAAAATGACAGAAGCAGACCTCTAACATCTGGGTGAACTAACCCAAATCCATTTGGGTACAGATGTATTCAGAAGCAAACAAGGGAGACCACTTGAACTCAGTCATCAAACGCCAGGTTACACCAGGTTTAATGTAGAAAAGTAAGACCATTTAGAACGCAGAAACAAAAAGCTTCCCAAGCTTCTGTGTCAGTATGCTGGTGGGGGCAAGAAATCTGTAAGAAATCTGAAAGTTACTGAGGAAGCAAGCAAAGAGGGGTATGCAAAACCATTTACGAAGAGTTCAAAAGTATTTTACGGCTACGTTGGATAAAGAAACTTTACTGAGGAAGCAAGCAAAAAAAGGCACTCTGTAACAACAGAGGCAGTTAAGCACATGGGCTGCTTGATTTACACAACTTCCGTCCAGGTTGACAGAAGGATAAAATAAAATCCTACCCTGCACACAGAGAAAATTGGAGGCAGGGGAGGAGGAAGGGCAGGTTTGGTTTGAAAGCATTAATGGGGACCAAGATATGAAGGCAAATGGAGAAAACTGAACAAAATGCACTTCAAAGACATGCTTTGCGGTGTGCTTAAGAGACCGATCCCCGCCTGAAAAATTTACATTTGTAAATTCTTTAACCTAGTATAGAGGACCCAATCTCAGCTTGGATCATCCAGCCGTAGCTTCTGACAGGAGCTGGTGTTAGATCAGTAAGCGTTTGTAGTACACACACTGGCAAAGAGCAGGTTACCAAATCTGTTTCTTTTAGAAACATGCATAGTTTGGGCAGGAGGCATGATGATGTGACTCAATGTTTGATGTTTTGGAGAGAGCAATGCATTCTGGAATACAAGTGGAACCTGTCTCCAGAATAACATAATGTTGGTTATAACAAAACAGTCTACAAGGCAAAACCTAACCAAGACTAAGACACAATTTGAAAATACTTGCACTCATCTACGTGATTGTAACTGCGCTGAGGGAAGAATAGGGATGAGCTCAGCCAAATATTCTGAACCTGCCTTAACCATCTTCCACCTGATGAACAGATCCACACTTCTCAACAGATCTCTTGCTCCAAGTACTTTTTCTGGGTCTCTTCCCTCTGGAGCAAAACTGGTTTTCACCTGCAGAATAAAGTTTCTCCAAGCTCTTGGCTCGTCTCTTCCTTCATCTCCTTTGGCTGTACTCAAAATATTTCACTGGTGTCTCGTTATCTTTAATGTTTATTCTCATCTCTGAAACTGGGTTTGAGCTGTGTTTCCAAAGGCTGCTGGAGCTGTAGAAGGGAAGTGGAGGAGCTGCAGCAATCCAGTGGCCACTCAGATCTTGAAGATGACCAGAAACTGCTTGGCCAGCAAATGAGTTTTGCACGACCCCAGTACAGACCAGCAGGTGGAAGCAGTGAGAAACGCGAGACCAGAAAAGACTCACAAGTTCAGCCCTAGGAAGCATTTAAAAGAATTCGTCTTTTGGGGATTACAAATACATTTTACAATTAGAATATTATATTGTCATGTGAAAATGAAGCCTAGTTATTCATACTGCCCATAATCTATGACTATCAGACAAAGGAGTTATCCATCTACGTACAAAGGATGAATGACGGAAGACCATGAAGACAGGTCTGCATTGAGAGTCTTACAATGAATTTGCGATTCTGTAGACCAGTACAATCATTTCCAATGAGAAAAACTCAGAAACATTTTCACACTTGGGAATTTGATTAAAACATACAACAACTAGATTTAAACCCAGGAAACCAGCTATACAAAAAAAAGCAAAAATCTCTGAAATATCTTAGCAACAATTTTTAAGTTCTGCCTTATGTGCCATTACTTATTCACTTCCCTTTCTGGTCTACTAGTAGTGATGTAAACTTTTGTTAGAATTGAGTAAATCTAAACTGACTGGCAAATTTTCTTCCTTCCAATCAGATAACTAAGAAAAGAAAGAGCCATGATACCAACCCATATATACATATGTTCATGCTATCTAGTCTACAAACCATCTGAGAACAGTTGTCTTACCAGTTTTGTTTTAATAGCTGACCAAGAAGGAACCGTTAGAATAGCTTTGTCTTTGAATCTAAAATGAGTGCTAACACATGCTTAACAAAGATATTTATAATACGCTTTCGTTTCCCAGGTTAAATTACCTCTCTTGGGGGCTGTGGACTACTGATAACAGTAGGAGCCATGACCAGTGGATTCTATTTCCATGCCTACAACCCATCAACTGTATAATGCTGAACACATTTCTCATCTGTGCATCTGATTCAGCAAAACAGGAATAACTGTGTGCACCCCTATATGTACCCCAGGAACTCATGAAAATCAATTAGTGTTTCAATACCACGAGATTAAAGTGGCTACAAAAGGAAAATACATAGAATGTATTTACTGACAGATAATTAACACATTTACCTGCGTTGCCTCCCAGCCCCACTGCCTGTACTTGGGATCGTGGGTGAATCTCCACATATACCAGTAGGTTTCAATCACCTCTGGTCTTAGGATGTAATACTTCTCATTCTGCCGCACTGCCACCGCCTCTACGCCACCATCAAATTTGAATGCTTCCGGACCCAGCTTTAATGCTGCAGAGGAAAGGAAAGGAAAAAAAAAAAAAGAAAAAATTTATTCCTTACCAATCTTTGCAGGAAGGGTGGCTAGGAGGCTGCTATACCCCAAGCATGTGAGAAAAGCAGAAACTAGCTTGCCTTTAAGCAGTCTCATAAATATTTCCTATTGTTGAGACCTATAATTTTTCTTATGAATAATTTATCCAATTCCTGTGAGAAAACTACCTATCTTGACAGGAGTACAGTAATCCTCTTGAAAACTAATGAAATGCTAAGAATATAAACACATTAACGCATTCAATTATAGGATAAAATTAAAGTGACCGACATCAGTTCTTTACAAGCAAAAGAAAAACAAAAAAGGGTCAACGGAGGTTTTCATGTCCTTTGATCCCACCCAGCACAGTGGGAAAAGATCTTTGAACAAAACCAGGTACCACCATCTTAAATAACCTGCATCTTTATCCAAACTCTCTTGGTTTAGGGAGCTGCTGTCAAGCCACCGTAACTGATGTGCTTCATAATGCGATCCTCAAATAAAGGGTTTACAACTAGGCAATGAAAACTTAGCCACACCTGAAAATAAATCTCTGAACTAAGAGATTTACTATTTCAGCCCTTAAAGGAAGCTGTAATGGCCCTGTGCCAGCATCTGGAAGACTATTCATATAAGGAAAAGGTACCTGTAGAAAAACTGTCTATAATAGGAAGATGCAATTACATACATTTTTTTTATTATACAGCTACACATTGTTCCCAAATTTGACATAAATAATGCACTCTTATCTACAGCTACACCTCACCCTTTGCTTTGGCAGAGAATTTTTAAGGCGCTGAATTTTGAAGCTGCACTCGAGCTTTAAAAACTATCAAAGTAATTAATCACAGGTTCAAATTAACCATGGTCTCATGAGTCTGAAAGAGGAACCTTAGGATACTACAGTGAAAAATACAAGCACCTCCCAGTGCATGGCTGAGAAGAAAATCTCCAAAAAAAGTTCCTTAATCTTTTTGTTTCAAGGGAGTACGGCTCTGGATGTCAACAGAAAAAAGCATCACCTTCTGCTTCAGCCACATGCTGGTAAGGAAAACTCCATCAAGAAACGTTTATGATACTTCTTTCAAAATGGGCCATTTTACCAGTTTCAGTAAAAAAAAAATTACAAATTTTACTGCAAAATCAATGAGATTAGACACCTATCCAAAATTAAGAAGATAAGAATGGACCAGATGGAAGTTCTGTCTGGTCCAGTATCATGTCTCCAACAACGGCCAAAATCAGACAATGATGGGGAAGAGGAAGAACAGGTCAAGTATATGAGATACCTTTTTCCAGCTTCTCTACCAGTCTCCAATTTTTTTGAGCTCAAGGCTTCTCCCCAACTAGACATACTTTTTAATGTGGTCAGTAATTCTCATTAGATTTATTTCCCAAGTACTTACCTGGTTTCCTTAAACCTGTGTAAGCCTTAAGTGTCCAAAACAACCTCTGCTAAGGAGTTCCACATCTCTAATACCTCTCTGTTGTAGAACCACTTTTTTTGTTCTTTTCCATTTTCAGCTTGGTTCCTGCTAGACTCATTCAATAGTCTCTAGGTCTTGCCTCGGAGGAGAGAGTGAACAACTGATTCCTATTTACTCTCTCCAGTCCCTGGTAATGTTGCAAATCTCGTTGTATCCCACCTAAAATGTCCCTTTTCCACACTGAAGAATACTATCCCATTCCGTTGTTCCTTGAATGGAAACTATTCCATACCTTTAGTTTTCCTTCTAGCCTTTCTCTGCAACTCTTCCAATTCTACTATATTCTTTGTGAAATGAGAGGACCAGCCTGAATACAGCACTAAAAGTGTGGACAAGATTAATACAGTGACATAATGACATTTTCTATTTTGCTCTTTCTCACTTTGTTTTTCCTGACTGCTACTGAGCTGACATTTTCATAATCTCAAGAGCAATTTCCTGAGTTGTAATGGTCAGTTAAGAGCTCATCGTTTTATATGTGAGGTTAGGAATAATTTTTTCATAGGTGCCTCACTTTACATTTAACTACACTGAATTTAATTCAGTAATTTATTACACAATTACTCAACCTCATAAGGTCCTTATGTAATTTTTCAGCTTTCTTTCATCCTTACTATCCTGAATAGCTTTTCTTTTTTTCAGTTATTATCAGCACACTTACCTTACTGTTCCTGCCCTTTTCCTAAACATTTATATTTATGTATATATGTATATATTTTTATTTATATATATACATATATTCACATATTAGAATATAAAATGTAAAAATACTATACATTTATATACTTCTATACACATACTTGTATAAACATACATTTAGACACTTCTATACACATATGTGTATAAATATCTATCAAATATATCAGGGTACCACTGGTTAACCACCATTCATCCACTGCAAGAGCTAACTATTTACCTCTACCCTCTTTGTTACACTACAACCATGTTTCTTCTCCATGCAGGTACTTGCTGCTTATGCTGTAGCAGCTTAATATCCTTAAAGGGCCTTAGTAGAGAACTTTTGAAAAAGTTTTTTGGAAGTCAGGTAAACCATGTCTGCTGTATTACTTTTATCCACCAAAGAGGCTAGACTTCAGGCAGTTCTGGTGATGCATCACCTACAGAAACTGTGACACCTTCTCTTGCTTTGTAGCCTGCTGGCGCGTTAAATCTTTAATTATTTACTCATATCTCCTTCTAACGTTATTGGGCGCTCCAAGAAATTATACCACCCAAGGATGGGTGACCCTTGCATGTTGTGACAATCTCACTGAATTTTTATCTGAAACAAAGGATGTAAAATCAATCACAGCACTTCTACTAATAGCTGACTAAAGTGAAGAAGCTACTCTGAACACAGTACCTTTCAGGGGAGCATTCTTCTAAGCAAAGAACCATCTAAGGCCATTTTACAGTGCTATAGCGGTCACACTTTAATCCAGGCATTTTAGTATTAACGGGGCTGATAGGCTAGAGTCTAGGCAGGGAGAGCAGATGAGAAACAATTTCACATCATACTGCAAAATTGCACGGCTAAACCAGTACCATTTAAAAGAGACTTTAACTGATTTAAAGTTGACTTCAGTGAGACCTGTATTTAGCACTGCTGAAAATAAGGGCAAATCCTGAGACTTCTAGATAAATATTTATATATCTAATTTCAGAAATAATTTTGAAAACATTGCTTAATTTTTTGTGTGTTCCTTTAAGACTACAGTCAATCTAACAATAAATTTCCTGAAAGTAAGAAAAGATTCATAATTATAACAATACTTTCTAGGCTCTAACTCATATAAAATTTGAGGAGGAGAACCTCCAAGATACTTTTGTTTGTGACTCTGTCAACCATTCCATCAATGTACATTGTTATTTTATACTTCTCATGAAAACAAGTAATTAGTCTTGTTTCTTCATCTTTGCCTGTTTAGCTGCTTACTGAGGGTCTTGGGACAGAGACCGCACCTACTCATACCCCTACAATGTCTCAGCTGAAATGTTAGTCATCTGGCTTATGCACTGGAATTGTCACACATATAAACCCAGCCAAAGCTGTACCCAGATTCTGAGGACAGTGCTCGTCAAGAAATTCTAAAGATGTGCAAAAAACTTCATTCTAAAATAATCTGTCTGTAGTCAGTCAATACTTTACATACTATCAGCTAATGGCTGGGAAAATTCTTATGTATAAGGGATGGTATATTTTACTAAAAATACTGTGTGCTATAAATCAGCACGTGCTGCCATCTGTATAGATAATTTTGCCTATTAATCTAGCCTCTACAATACCTATGAAAGCTAATTATTCAGATTAATTTGTTACTGGTCTTTCTATTCTTTCAATTTCATTGGACATCTTTTTTTTTTTACCATTTCTGGATTTGGCATTACCAGTTATTTTATGCCTTTGCCATGTTTCTCAGTGGTACGTGTTAAGCATGTAAAACAAAGAACTAATCCCCAATAACTGGAACACCTCAAGATGTGCAGTCCACACACAAGCTTAAACGTTGAGAAACCTTGCACCATAAGCACATGAAGCTGTTTTCTTTTAGCCTTGCCAGTGCCCACTAACAGCACTGTGATGCCTTCTGCTGTGCCAGTACATGGGCACACAGATCAGAGCGTGCCTCCCTTCTTTGGTTCTCTCAGTCTTCTCTCCAAATCGAGAGCACACTGGACTACAGAAAAATCTTGAAATCTCCTGTTATAGGATGGGAGATTTAGGATGACTGCAGCAATGATCTATCAATAGATTATGGTACAGAAAATAGCAGAGTAGGTAGGAAGCAGAGGCACGTGTAGCTTACACATCACAAGACTATTGTCCTGGTTTTGGCTGGGATGGAGTTGNAGTTTTCTGACTTTGACCGTCAATAAGCCTTTTCAAATACTTGGTGTTTCCAAGGGTTGCCACATGCATTCACAATTTCCTGAAGAGAGGAGAAGCCTCGGGGGTCTCATGCTGACAAGTTCAATGGATCCTGGACACACAAATCCCTTGCTCAGAGGCAGAACAGAATCACGCCTGTACCCCCTGCCTTCACCTTCCGAAGACCATCAGCTTCCTCCAGCTGGTGAATGAGAAAGGCATCCTACAGGGAGTGCTACAGACTGATCCTCAGCTTAAGCAGAATCTACGGGGATTTTCACAGAGCCAGGGCAAGGGCCTGAGCTTCTCCGGGTATCCCCAGTCATTTCTCCAGCCTACAACTCAGGAGTCTGAGATCTTCTCTCAGATATTCCTGAAGAACACAGGTAGGTGAATCAGATTATCAGAGAGACTGTGTCCCTGCATAAACCTCTCATTGATTACGTGGCAGTGATGCCAGTTGCCTCTGGGACGTAATGCCCGTGGATATACACCAGCAATGGTCGCAAGGACTTTCCAACTTCTCTGTACTGATCAGCACTGTGGAGCAGCCAGCATCATGAGCGATGAAACGGCCAACTTAAGTGCTGACAGAACGCAATCTGGTGGGAAAGGGAATACAAAGGATGTAGCAACATCTAGAAGGATTAAGGCAAAACTTGTAACAAGCCGCGCAGGAGAAGGCTGTCCCAGGTAGACAGACCATGTTACATTTGGACAATGAGACTTGGGCCTGATGTGAGAAAATAGCATGTGTAGTAGAGCAAAATTTTCTCAGGGGCTAGGTCTGGAAGACCTTGCTCCCAAAAAATGGCAGGGTGTCAACTCAGTTTAATTGTCCAAAGCTAAAAAGCCCCAAGCTAATTTGAAGGGAATGATTAACCCGCTTTTAATTACTCGGTCACTTGGGTAACAAAAGCAGATACTTTCACCCAAGTTCGGTTACTATGATGGCCAGGTACCTTATGAAAAACCTCAGATCTGTACAGAACTCAAGCAACTGACTTTTGAACTGGAATGGGTCTGTTTCTACCACAAGACATACCTCTTGTTACCTGTTTTGACTGAGATGTAGAATAAAGTATCCTAGAATTCAAGAGACAAAAGTCCTTCTCCTCTCTGCAGAGCTGGGATGATCTCTCCCATCACCATCCTGAACTGAGTTTATGTTTGAACACATGCAGTCCTCATAAGTCCAAAATGGGGTCTCATCCTTCCTCCACATCTGCCTCTATCAAAAAACTATTCATCTTAGTATTGATTAATCCTGACTAAAGCAGCAGCAACTACCAACAATAATGGTGTTAGGTAACAAGGAAGAAACTGAGTCGTGTGGGCTGAGATTGAGTATCTTTGCTTGACCCAGCAAGACATGTGGGTGCAATAGGCTGTGGCCTCTCTAAGGTAGCTTCACAGATCTGAGGTTGGTCTTATTCATACACTGGGGGACGTGGCATGGTGTCACACCAGCAACAATCTGTCCAAAAGGTGATGATGTGCTTTAATTTGTGCCACACTTTCTATCAAGTTAAGAAATGTCCTAAGATCTTCAGCAAGCCCCAAAGATGCATTGTCAGCATCCAAAAAACCTGCAAGGGACCACTGATACACATTCCAGGGGACTAAGGAATACCCAAAATGTCAGTGGAAAGCTCTCATTCCAATGATGTCAAGGCTAAGGCGAATGAGTCAGTCTACAACATTACTGTGCAAATCTGTGACCACGTGGCAACTTTTGCTGGTTACATGGCAAAGCGATTGCTGTTGCCAAAATGGAAAGAAAGGATGGGCAGCAGAGGATATTTTTTCACCGGTAAAGAGGTGAAAAAGCAGGATGCTTTCGTATCTGCAGGGTGGTCCTCAATCTTCCCCAAATAATTTGTGGCAAAACACACATCTTTTCATCATGTGTCTGGGGAACCTAAAAGAAGTACTTGAGCTGGGGAATGGGTTAGAATACGTTTGGGAGCACTGTAACCCAGCTAGGCCTGTGTGGGATTCCTGCAATACATTCTGCTCCTCCACCTGTCAGCTGGGAGAGGAGGGTATAACTGCCTGCTGGGGCAAGGGCTCCTAAACACCATGAAGATCTACTGCTGAGAGCACAAACTGGATGGCGATAGAATGCTTGACATCAAGGGTAGACCGGAAAGCAGAGAAGGATTCATAATGGCCTGTCTAAGACCTCAAGGGTCTTAGAAGCCATCAAGAGAAGCAAATGCATCCAAGGGATCAGAGAGACAGTCTTAGAAACGATGAGAGTCTGGGCAATCGTAATTCAACAGACAACTTCTCACATCAATTGTGATAACTTCAGTCCCAAAGGCAAGTAAATGAAGAAGAGAGGCAAACAGACAAGAACAAGTGAAAGGGCTATATTAGCTTGACAAAATAAGTAAAGTCTTGTTTTGTTAAAGAAGGCTGAAGTCACCTCTGCTCTGCCTTATAGAGGGTGATCAAGTTTGTCTGAAGAAATGGGGTAACATATAAGAGGGGAAAGTGACCTGGGAGGATACTATTATTGCCTTAAAGAATCCTAATACATCAAGAACCTCCAGCCACAAATGTCATGGCAGGAAATCATCTCAATGCTAAATAGGACTGCCACTGCAAGACAAGAGCATTTTACTTATTATCACACTGGTAAAATCTGTCCAGATCGAAATTACTCCAATGGAATTGGCACAGGCTGCCCAGGGCAGTGGTGGAGTCCCCATCCCGGGAGGGATTTAAAAGACGTGTAGATGAGGCGCTTGGGGACATGGTTTAGTGGGCATGGGGGGGTTGGGTTGACGGTTGGACTCGATGACCTTAGAGGTCTTTTCCAACCTTAATGATTCTATGATTCTATGAATTTATCTGAAAAAGCAGAAGTCCTGGAACCTAAATCATCTGTCATATCACCGTGTTTATTTATTTGTGCAAGACATGGAAAGCATGATTTCAAACCAGAATTTCAGGAGATGGTATTCTATGATTTATATGATAACATTATTGTAAAGACAGTAGCAAAAATACAATTCAATTTGCCTGAAGCTTTCTGAAATATCAAGTTCTTTTTTTTTTTTTTTAAAACAGGCTGTCATACCTGCAATATGTGCAACAGGTTACTGACAGTTGGCAATATAACACCCTCCTTTTCCAGAAGTGCTTTTATTCTGTGAAATTCTGTTTTGGTTTTGTTGAGACTGGACCTCAAAACAGCATTTTTTCTTTCCACATCCTCAGCCCTTATGGAAATTTAGGTTGCTTCATAAAGTAGTATTTTTATATTACAATATTATAACCAGGCATATACTGCAGTTTATTATGAGCAACCCTGGGAAGACACAGGAAAGGACAGCTCCTTTGGTTTACCTGAAGAAAAGAGCTCTCCATCCTCAGCACACAGCCTCAGCACCTCGCTGTCCCCTCTGGGGACACCAAATGGGGCAAGAGTCCTCCCAAGTCTATAGGAAAAAGAGATCAGGCTCTCCCCTTTGCTGACTGAAACATGAACCCAACAGCTGAACTAGGATGACTGTCTGCCCTCTGAAAGAGGTATTTTTCCTGCAGCCAGCTAGTTCTGTCATTAAAGTGTACAATTATGTCTCAAATCCTGCTGTTAAAGCATAATGAAGAAGTTGACATTTTGCACCTAACAGTTCTTTATTTTCTTTGAAAAATCAGTCCAGGGGAAAAACAAAAAACAAAACAACCCCCAAAAAATCCACATTCCTGAGATTGCATGACTGAACAAAAGAAAACTAGGGCCCTGCAAATTTATATCTGTCTGTACAACTTTCAGTCTGTTCTTGCATGTGTGTGTTCTTACACAGTCATTAAATATGTAACCAAAACTTTTATCCCCTTCATCTTGTGACTTATTTAGGGTACAGAATAAACATCTGAAGGAATAAAATTAGGACTGCACAAACAACTGTAAATTTATCATTGCTTATTTTTAAGTGTCAAATTAAACACTGAAATACAGTTTTTCAGAATGCAACAATAGCTACTTATGTCCTACCTCTTTCCTAAAGCATCCTCATATTTTTTCCTTCTACTTTTTTTTAACGCTTTTGCTACCCAGGTAAAAGTATCACTTATGTGATTGAATTCTTTAAAATGAGAGGCAATTATACATTGATACTACATAATCCTGTGAATAAATACATGAATTCTCATCTTAAAACTGCCTGAGTTTTAGTTACCATTACTTCTACTAGGAAGTTACTTCAGAAGCTCCCTTCTCTGATGGCTACACAAAGCCATTTCTAATTTCCAACCTACAATTTATTCATGGTGAACGTACAACTCCTGCTCTTGGTACAACTGTGTTGTTTATATCTTAACATAATTCTATTTCTTTTCAGTGCTTACCCCTTGAGATGACAACAAATTTATTCCCTTCTTTGGCATTATTTTTCTAGTCTGAGCAGGCCGACCTCTCTTTATTTTCCCTTATATTTATCTCATAAGATAAAAGCTCCATCGCTCTAATCGTTCTGCTGGTCCTTCTCTGCATTTGTTCTGCTTGAAATTCAGATTTGTACAGTGTATTCTGGATGACAAATTATACGTGTCTTCTAAGGCAGTGTTAATATACTCTAATCTCTGTTGAAAATTCTTCACCTGATACAGACTAGGTCTGCACTGGCATTTTTCAACTCCCAGTTTAGAGGAAGAGCTCCTGCCTTTTTCCAGTGAACTTCTTATTTCTCACAGTCCAGTCCTCAAGATCTTCCTGTTTACTATTCTGAGACTCTTCTGTTTTAATTGTGTCTTACGACTTTATGGCCACTGTAAGTGTAATTAGCTATTAAAGATGTAAAATAAACCTGGCCCAAAAGACTGATCTTGAGAAACTTCCAGCCCAAAAGTGAAGTCTGATATTGCCTCCTCACTAATCAGGTCTTTGGCCATCTCACAGTTTGCATACTGATCTTCATCCTCTCTAGTTGAATTGTACTTACCCAGAATGTACTATGACTAAAAACAGCAAAAGGTGTCTTTACAAATTTTTCACTCTACATAACTGTAAGAACAGTATATATGAAATGAAAAACTGCTCTATATATCCAGGAGGAGAAGAGTTCACACACACTCCTTCCCCCCTGCACCCATATAACCTATCTTAGCTGACTGATCCAAAAATAGGCATAAACGTGCAGGAAGGAAGCATATAAAGTCTGGTTTTCCATTTACTCCCCCTGATGTAGATCAGAAGTGAATACATGGATGTTAAAAAAATTATACTGCTATAAAAACAGTGCATGTTAGACAAGGCATAGGTCCATAACAAATCTTAAAAAAAATTATGACAATTTCTGTATTTCAATGACAGAAATAACTAGATTAGCAATAGATCTTACTTGTCCTGTCATATGACTCATGACACGTATGTGCAATTTCAGCTCCAAGCTGCAAATAATGTCC
Organism: Pelecanoides urinatrix; assembly: GCA_013400755.1. NCBI lineage: Eukaryota > Metazoa > Chordata > Aves > Procellariiformes > Procellariidae > Pelecanoides > Pelecanoides urinatrix. Next base: position 540,918 of record VZTQ01013164.1, read on the forward strand.
AGCTTTATCATCTCTGGAACCATCTGCTCCAAGGGCAAACATTCCCCCTGCAAAACAGGTCAAATGGCCCATCTTTCTTTCAAGGTGCCCGTTCTTCCACTCCCCAATGAAGGTCAGTCCTCCATTGGACTTTCTGATGAGATGTTTTTCTATGGCCTACAAGAAGATGAAGAGAACTTTCAAATACTGTTTAACATGCAAGTTTTACATAGTAACTCTCTTTCAAAGAATAAAGTGCTGTTTTCAAAACAAAAATAATTTTCTTCTTCTTTCAAATTAACTTCTGATCACTACAGGAAAAAACAGCTACAAGTATATAATTTCAATGCACACAAAAAAATACCCTAACTGCTAAATGATGCTAATGAGATCAAACATAGGAAAATTACAAAATAGATAACATTGCACTTCTAGCTGAGAATTCAGTACATATTTTGTGGCTCAAATAATATTTGTCTACCTGTTAACTCTGAGAAGTACCTATTTTTATGCTGTACAGTCTGTGCGTACTCAGAAAATACATTCACGTTGGAAACTTTTGGGCAGCAACATATATAAAGGCAGCACCTGTACTCTCAGTCAGTCTTTAATAGGAAGTGACAGGAATGCTCCAGCCACCTTCTAGCTGCTTCTCCACAGCAGCTTTCTGATTGCACACGCTCAGAGGATGGGTGAGGGTTAGAGCAGCTGTTCACAAAAAACATTATTATTTTATAGTGAGGCAATGGCTGCTTTTTCTTTGCACATTTGTACCAATATATGTTCTTGCTTGTGAATTATAAATGGTATTCTTCTGGTAGTAGGACGGATAATAGCTGACCTAACTTTCCAAAGTTTGCAAACTACATGGATCAGCACATTTACTTAAGCCTCCTTCAGAGAGGTTCACAATCCCCACCAATCTACTGCAGTACTTACTATCTTTAGCATCAGTTAGTTTTTCTTGTAACTAGAATCTCATTACAGCTTGAGTCCTACAATAATAAAGACAATTATCTTCTTTACCATGGAGACATTATTCCTATCTTCTTTCCAGAATCTCCTTTGTAATTCCACACATAACCATCTGATGGGTTCAAAACTTCCTTCAAAGTGCATGACCTGTGACTGGTCAGAGTACTCCAAGGCTGATTAGAGCTGAAGGATTAAAGTGCCATGAAAAAGGCATTTACTCCTCTCCTTGCCATCCACAAGATCTGTTACAGAAGTGAATTACTACACCTGTCCATTACTTTTCTGGTAGCTACAACAAATGACACCCCAAATGTCCACAACTCTATTTTGTACTAAAACCAGATATACTGAGAACACACAGGTGGAAGATCCCGCATATAACTAAAGTAGTTATCGTGGATGTGGAGGTCACGTCTGCTGCACACAGTTGTCTCCTTGCTATCTACACAGTGCAAACTATGCAGTTTGCTACAATACAGATTCAAGCAATAAATACATAGATTAATCAGCTTGCAACTTGTAATTCAGGTTTAAAAGTGGACAGTGAAATAGCTTTTCCCTCTAAATAGAAAAAGTGAGACTGTCTTTTGTTTTCAACAAAACAGACAAACAAAAAACTTCAAGCTCTTCTGTGACTGTAGTAGGTATTTCAACTTTTTTTTTTTTTTTTTTAAAGCAGATGCTTAAGTGATACAGGACTGTTAAAGCAGCTATACTGAACTCAGCAATATTTGATAACATGGAAGTCCTCCATCCGGGTACTGAAATAACATCTGACAGCCTTCCAAAGTTTTCTTCAACAAAAAACTTTTCTAAAAACAAAATTATTGAAATGACAGTTAGAAAAGGCAGAATTTGTAGGATTAGGAGCCTCATCTGGGGAAGACGATAATATAAATGGTAATCTGAAATAGTTGTGTTTCTGGATATGTATGTGTTTCTGTATGGTTTTCTGAATATGTTCTTGACTTGAGATGCTGCAGTGCTTGCAGCAACTTTTCTGTAAGGTTAGAGCGATGTGAATCTACACCTCAGCCATGCAGCCAGTGAAGATCTGGCAGTCATGGCCAAGGTGAATGTAGTAGCTAAAAGCCAAGGCAGTGGATTACAGGGAGAAGACTGCATTATCATCAGTATATCATCATCAGCTCCTTACTTGCACTGTTGGACTGAGCCGTCATTTGGATGGTGAAATTTCTCCCCTGCCCTCTGTTGAGCCTGTGTGTTCTGAAGGTAATGACAGAGCAGTGCTGGTCTGCATTCCTGTTGGGTTAATGTCTTCACTAATACCACTGACAGATTTGAAGTCTGTGCTTATGGCAGGATCCAGTGAGAAGAACGCAGAAATAAGTGACAGATCAGAAACTAATAACTCTCTGACAGCTGCCAGAGTGGTTGTCTAATAATCATGCAAATTGGCATCGAGGACTGGCATGATACTGTGGCTTCTGCTGCTAGGGAGCCCGATAACTGTACAAGCCTCATTTGTTCTGAAAGTACTGGTATAGCAAAGATTGGATCTGCTGAAAATTCCGCCACTGAAGATGATACTAAGATCTGTAGCATTAGCTCTGTTGATTCAATTATCCTAAACTGTGACAAAACTGACATTATGATGATTATAGGATTTTTTTTGACCATATGGTACATAAGAGTTGAGGAGTCCTTTTTAAAGGAAAGCCACTTTTACTATAAAGAGCAAGAAGGCTTAAAAGGGTTTGGATTATTTATTTCCTGGAAGAAAACATTTTTTTTTCCAAACGTTGTGTGAAATTCCCTTTTGAATTGTATCTTTTTGTAATTTCATAACTGTTGAGGAATAAACGCTTGCAGGAGCATTTCCAGGGGGACAAAATCACTGTGTTGGCACCAGGAGAGCGAGCAAAGGCCAAATTTATACACTTCTCCATGAGCTGCTCCTTCACTCCAGACTTGCTTTCAGGGTTTGACTGAAGAACATAATCTAGGTGCAATGTGCCCCCCTTCTGAAGAGAGAACATATCTTCTGAACTTGAACATCACTGTCTTGTATAAGGGGTAGTTTCTGAAATCTGAAAATCAAGTTCTGTCAGCTACTTAACAATTAAGTTACATCTTCAGAGTCACAAAGGAAGCATCTCCAAAAAGAAAATAAATGCAACTCTCTTAAAATACTTTATCATTCAACAACCCACTGCTTGCTAAGCGTATGAAAAGGACAATTAATATTTACAGCAATTAACAAGGAACAGCTGGGCATTGCTGGGAGCACTGCCTAGCGGACAAGAAAAGCTTGAGCGGGTTGGGACAGACGTGACATTTGTATCCTGGGCTGGATGCCTGGGGCCACAGAGCACTCCAATAGGTGCTGGACCACGAGGAGTATACGTGCACTAGAGCTCCCAAGGAAAAGACTTAGTTCACATCAACTAAGAGAATAACTGATGGAAGAAGCTTCCTTAGACTGTGAGATGCCTGAAACAATAGACCGAGATGTGAAAACAGAATGTTCTCTATCTAACGTTCATGCTTTCTGTGATTTTTACGGCTACAAAAAATAGCATTTTCTGAGCTGTCTTGCAGCAGTACTTGCTATGTTGTGATAGTCAAACGCATCGTTGAATCCTTCTTTTAGCTATCTGATGTTGTGCAATAAGAAAGAGCAAGGATCAAATTCGTGAGCCTAACAGATTAGATTACTCAAGGCAACAGATCCAAAGGAAGCTTCCCTATCCTCCGGCCGATGTGAGAAGGAGAAAAGACACTTTAAACCAGACTAGCTGGGAGGTCCACATGACGATGTTGAAAGCAAAGTTAAAGAGGCCCATACTCAATATTTATCGCCACAAAAAAATCTCAACAAGTTTCACAATTTCAGGTTTTATCACAGCTGTGAATCTACATGCTAGGACATTGAAATGAGGTGTCCTTTACGGTGGAAGACTGCGCTAATGTTATACAGCACAGAGAGGTCACAGATACAGAACTTTTTCGTACTCTTGGTATGAAGTATGTGGTGATCTTGGTAAGGCTTCATATGCCATGGACTGGAAATCATGACATCTGAAGAACAGATGCCGTCATCTTTCTTCCTCTTAATACCTCCAAGGAATGGGATATCACTGCCTACTGCAAAACTTGAGAGTGAAGGTATGGTTGTCTATCTTCCACTCTCTACCCTACAATAAGCTAAGGGAGTGAAGTGTGGCTGGACAGAGACCTTTTTTAGACCGGTGAGCGCTGAGAACATTTCTAGCTCTGTGCTATGAGTGGGAAGAATGTATTTAACACCCTTCGCCTTCTGCTTGCATAAATGACACAAACAGCTTTTGCTCCAAGTTTTGAAAAAGAGTAAGAAGTGTCAGCTATGGAGGAATACCTACGTTATGGGCAACAACAAAAGAATGGTAAGGCAATGGGCTCTTAACAAATATTTTAAGATTTTAAATAAAAATTCAAATTGCAACTAGGTAAAACAAATCCTACTCACTGACTCTTTGCCCATGTTTTTCAATGTCAAGTAGGACCTGGGATAAACACAAACCCTGAATCAGAAGGATGTTCCACAGTGCATGAATCAGTACGGTTCATGCAAGAAAGGGCCGGAAGGAGGATCCGGGGAACTACAGGCCGGTCAGCCTGACCTCGGTGCCGGGGGAGATTATGGAGTGGTTCATCTTGAGGGCGCTCACGAGCCACGTCCGGGACAACCAGGGGATCAGGCCCAGCCAGCACGGGTTCATGGAAGGCAGGTCCTGCTTGACCAACCTGATCTCCTTCTATGACCAGGTGACCCGCCTCGTGGATGAGGGAAAGGCTGTGGATGTGGTGTACCTGGACTTCAGTAAAGCCTTTGACACTGTCTCCCA
>VZTQ01013164.1:545957-557225 GCA_013400755.1 Pelecanoides urinatrix
AAAATTCTTTCCTGAAAGAGTGGTCAGGCCTTGGCACAGGCTGCCCAGGGCAGTGGTGGAGTCCCCATCCCTGGAGGGATTTAAAAGACGTGTAGATGAGGCGCTTGGGGACATGGTTTAGTGGGCATGGGGGGGTTGGGTTGACAGTTGGACTTGATGATCTTAGAGGTCTTTTCCAACCTTAGTGATTCTGTGATTCTATGCAGATTCAAATGTACACGGGTGGGTTTAGTTGAGAGAAAGCCAAAGAGGAAACCGTCCGATGCTTGTACTGCAGGTCATATCACACATGACGTTGGAGCAGCTCAGCTCTTACTCCCTCCTCTCCACAGTGTGTTTTCATCTGGTCCCAAATTTGCTTTGCTGCATCTCAATTCAGAGACAGAGATTTGCCCATACAAAATGTTTGCAAGACTTGGCTTACAGTGAAGAAGATGAAAGGGAAAGTTTATTTCTGCTAATTTTAAAGTGCTCACAGTTTAGGAATCAGAATAAAATATTTCAACAGTAACCACAATGGATGTTAAACATCAACTGCTAAACATATTTATACCCACAGGACTCAATAAACTGTATTTTCGACTATTAAAAGTACTCAACTAATGTTTTGAACTATTAATGTTGACTTTAAGAAACCCTGGAAAGCTAAGGAAGTTCAAAAGGACTGGTAAATAACTGATGCTTTAACAGTATTTTAAAAGGTTAATAGAACAATCATATAAAATGAATGATGTAGTTTCAAAAACACATGTTTTATTGACAAGTGCATGCTGATATTAGGAATTTCAGGAATTTCTTTGGTATTGTACAAAACATTAGTCCTAAACAAATTCAAGGCAGCACATACGAAGTGGATTAAAAGTTGGCTTGCTAGAACAGTTTAAAGTAAAACAAAAATTGTGAAAAATCCTCATCCCATGAAGATTCTGCACAGATGCTTTTATTCAGTGCTAGGCAGCATTTCTACCAATGATCTGCAAGAAAAAAAATGCTACAAAAATTTGCAGATGACACAAAAATTGATGGAGCTATAGATCGTGATAAAGGAAAAGTCAGTCCTGTAAAATCATTCAGAACAAGTGACCAAATGGGTTTTGCCTGAACAATTGTGTTTTAATAGAGATACAGATAAGGTCACACATCGAGGAATCAGGAATGTAAATCACAGTAGTAGGAAAGCAGTAAATCAAAAAGACTATAACCAACTTCAGAGTAAAACCAACTGGAAAGCGGATGAGAGTGTGAGGCAAAGGTTAAGAGTGCAAACACAGCTCTTGGCTGCTGAAGAGGAGAATACTGAGAAGAAATCAGGCAATGACATATTAGAAGAACCGTTACATTCTTTTCTCCATACTGAAGATACTGGAAAGTACTTAGAAAAAAAGCTTAAGAAATAATTTAAAATCTGTTTTATATTGTGAGACTAAAGACAAGAATGCCATTCTCCTTCAGGAGAGAATGCCTATTGTACCTTTGTTAGTAACCAGCTACATGATGCGGATAACTCTTTAAAACAACTTAGGGAAGGAAAAAGCTCAAGTAGCTGAAAGCCAAATGTAATCAAATTCAGGTCAGGAATAAGACATATTACAGCTTCAAAGCAATTCTGGACTAGAACTTTCACTATATATCTTTTAAAATGTGAATTTTGAGAACTCCAAGAACAGACATTTTGCTTTAGGAGACTGACTGCACTAAAACTAAGCTTTAAAAGCTTGTGTTGAAAGAAACATGGCATGCACAGAGCATGGAACAAGTTAGGCACCAAGCCTAAGTTAGGCATCTGCACTTGGACAAGACTACACAGTCCCTGCTGCTATTGGTACCACAGCTAACTTGACTAAAACTAGCTTAGTTACTCTCTACATGTCTTAACTGTAGCATAGGCATGTTGGCATATATGGGCACAAGCGAGCCTGGTGAAAGAAGATGTCTATGTATGGGGAAACTAAGAAAGTAAGAGCTGGGCAGCAAAAAGCTCAGAGCCACCACAAAAAGGCCCCCACCCCAAATCCCACTAAACCATCCTGCAGTATCGCCCTGCTTGGGCAAGCACTGCTTGATCTGTGAGAGGGAGCAAGACCACATCACAAAAGAACCGCAGAGCAAGGAATAGGTATGAAGTATATTTTACAAGATAAATATGGAATATAACATCTAAATGTTTTAGAAAATAAGTTAAAGAATAAAACAATTGAGGACTTCAACTCCTAGAATGATTCTGAACACTGGAGAAAAGTGATTTGGTCGTTCTGCAGAAATCTTAGGGTTGTGGCTGTCTTTCTAATAAACTATAGCTTTTACATTATACCATTTTGGACAAGCTGATTATTTTTAGCACAGTAATTCTGCATCAGATATATTGCACAATAATACTTTTTAAACAGAGTGAAAGCTAGTATTATTAATCACTTGATTTCTTAAAACTTACATAATCAAAACAAGTCCTGTGGGTTTTGGTTGCATTTTGGTTTGTTTGTTTGTTTTTTTAAGTATTAAAGATGGTTTTTAAGTTCCACTGTATTGGAAAACTCAATTAATTATAATCACCTCAATTGCATCGTCGTACATTTTCCTTGCCTCCGTGTCCATCTTGTCTGACATAAGCCAGGCTTTCAATAAATATTCATAAAAACTGTCTCCCAGCCCGCCCACGGATGTGTGATCTGTAGGAGGGAGAGAGGGGAAAAAAAAAAGTTGAAGTTGTTATATAATGGCACCTTAAATTTATTCAAAATATAAACTTACGTTTTTAAGGTCTACTGTTGTAGAATTATCAACATTTTAAGCCTGTTTAGCAGGACAAAGCTGCATTGTATCCACTATCCCCTCCAAACTTACTTCATAGGCGTGGAACCTGCCGCATATGTTCACTATTTGTCATTCTGCACAGGCTATCCCTCATATCAAAAATGTAATTTACTCTCTGTTTTTACTTCATTCCAAAGAACCTAATTGTTTTGCTGCTAGGGTTTGGGGTTTAATTTTTTTTAATATATGTAAAAACGTATGTATAAAAAAACCATAAGATCTTTGTATCCAGGATGCAATCAGGTTATGTGGCTGGCTACGAACTGCCATGAACTACACAGAATCCAGTCTTTCCAGCAGATTTTTATTTCCAACAAGGTAGTTACTTAACAGACTAATGAATTTCTCAAAGTAGATGTTCTTATTTAAATTATTTCACTCAAAAGGGAAGCAGGTTGCCGTTGCAGTGTACACCACCAGTCCTGCTCCGTTCCACCACGCCGGAGCGGCCGTGCAGAGCCACGCCATGTGCCACAGGGTAAGGCTGCTTGACTGTTACAATCTGCCACCACATAAACTGGACCTCCTAACACGCAGATTTCTTTTTTGTCACCTTTTTTTTTTTTTTTTTTTCTTGCAGAGGCCGCCTTTCACAAGTAGAGTCATCAGTCATCGCCTTTCTGTGCTGACAAACCACATGAGAACTCCCTACGTTTCTCTTTGGGTGAATTATCATACATCCCCACAAAAAGCCTACTGATGGTCTGACTCAGTCTCGGAGCTCCTGTTCCAACCCCGGTAAGCACTCCCTCGGTACACCCTTCATTCAAAAAGCAGTACGCTCTATGAGATTTAATAAGTGACTCCAACCAGAACAGCACATAACCTTTTCTTTCCCAACATTACAGCCCCCAAAACGCTGGCACCAGAACAGTCTTAGTCTACTGAAGCTAGGCGAAGGAAATGTTTAAGACCAACTTTATCGTCATGCCAGAAATTCACTGCCCTAAGCATGGCTGTTACAGTCATGCAAGTTCCCTTTTACCGGGTGAAAAAAAAGAAAAAAAAGATGTGATACTTCCTTTTCCGAAGTAAGTGGCATTATTCACAGTCTTTCTGGGATAAGGTGTAAAAGAGGTTGGAGCTCTCCTTCTGTTCCTTTTTCCTCCAAGCACTGTCCTGCCCTAGCATGTCTGCTTGTCTCTGAAGATGTGAGTAGGTGGTTAGAGCTGGTAGATGCTTCGATCCTCACTCTTCTAGCTGCCTCTTGACTCCTCTGCTAGTTACCAATGGATTTCTAAACAAAGGAAGGAGCAAGTGGAAAGCCTGTAGCTTTCCCGTTTGGTTTCAGGTTGTGAATTTGGAGCAAATTACTTCATGCCCTTCTCTTATATCTCAGTATCTCCTAGACAGTCTTTTCACACCCGGCTACTCAGTGATTTAACTACAAATAATGAGTTTTCATAAGCTTTCTAGCTCTGAGCTGTAAGAGGGCATTCAGATCATGAGTCGTTTTCTTCCACAAATGCAAGGGTTAGAAATTACTCCTTCCATGCACAACTGCACTCTCAAGTAGACACAAGAACTAAGGGTCTGTGGTTTTCAGAAAAAAAATAAACAAACCGTCCCAAGACTTCAAAGTTACGACTCACGTCAGCACTACTCAGGGACTGTCTTCACAAGAGACAGAGTTTAAAACTGCTTCTGTTGAGCTGCTGCCTCCTCCCCAGCTGAGCTCTGTCACTTGAGTCAGCGCTGCTCCTCTGCCAGATTTCTTCCACAGAGGCACTCAGTCCCCAACCGGGACGGGGTTGCTGAACCCTCAGCAGGGTTCGTCTTGTAGCAGCTCCAGCTGGGTTTGGGGCAGGAAAGAGCAGGAAGGTGAGTGGAAAAGGTTTATTTCCTAAACAGCGAAATCCACGTTCCAGGTGAGCTTCCAAAGAAAATTATCAGAAACATGCCCCGTTTCACGTCTAATTCTTCAGGCAGTCATTTGAGAACTGTCTTTCTCTCCTGTCAGCAGCTCTTCTCCTCCCCATTGCTTCTCATCTTAGATGAAGGTACAGGGAACGCGGGAACCAGGAGCATCAGGACCCGCAGGACTCGGAGCCATTCCCTAGACAGCCTTTTTTGCACCTTCTTCATGCGTTCTCTTCATGAGAAGAGAGCTGCGCGAGCCACTCAGATACAGATCCTTCGCCCACTCAGCAAGTGAGAAGCAAACATGGTAAGGCTAAGGAAGGGCTTCTGAGGGCCTTAGAGTTCCCGGCAGCAGTGTTTTCTTTATTCCTGTTTCGCATCCCTCATTCCAACTCTCAACTACCAGGAGTTTTCAAGGCTCCTCTCTCATTAAACAGTGGGCTCCTCTGCTCCCCAGCTGATGCCTTTCACGGGTGGACCAGAGGGTAGACCTGCCAGAAAGGGCAAACTGATTCTGTTCCTGCTCTTCAGCAGCAGGAAAGGGACAGATGAAATATTTTTGGTGGTCACACATCACAGACAGGTATCTTTCACAGAGAAGGGAAGCAGTATTTCAAGGGAGCTCGCTGCACTGAGATACAGCTGTCTTTATTTCCCTGACCCCTCCCCATCTGCAAAAAATAGCCGAAAGAGGGTGGCAGTGAAAAGGAGGCAGCAGCCGAACTGGGGTTTATGCACAGCAAGTTTTCCACCTTCTACAGCTGCATTAACTGCACCCTGGCAAGGTCTTCTGCAGCTCGTCTGCTAGTGTCAGAAGGTGTTGCTAAAGCAGAATTTGCTACATTTTGTCTAAGGACTATAACTAGAAATGACTGAAAATTAAAACACTTTTTGTGACAGATTGCGAGACTTTGACAACTTGCTCTCACCTGGAGTCGAAATGCTAAAAAAATAGTTTTCAAGATTCCTTAGCAAATATATAGCTGGTGAAAACTGTAGATTTGGGTCATCACATACCATTCTCTCCTATAAACAAAGCTCCCTACCCAAACTTACCATCAGAAGGTCCATGGTGGTTATCGCTCTCTCCTGCTATTTGAGCTACAGCTCAGATGGATTCAGAGATTCAACTCAGCTCAACTCAAAATGTTTTGCTCGTAAAAATGTTTTGCACGTAAAATATTTTGAAGTTTTTCAATCAGCCCTAACCTTGCGTGTCAATCCAGAGTACTAAAAAGGAACAAGCTGTGATTTGAATAACTGAGTTTACAATAGCGTCTTGGCACTCGGTACTCTTCAGTAGACAGCTGCGAAGGTAAGTATTATGTTTAAAATGTTTATAAGTATTTTCCAAATTTAAAAATGGATTTAATTTTTCATGTATTTGATCTACAAGAATTACTTGATCAGCTCTATGTCATTTAAAGGTTTTTACTGTGAAGAAGTGTTTCACAGTGAAATCCTGAAGTAAAATTCTTTCCAGATTAAGACAAATATAGCAAAGAGAACAGAAGTATGAGGGCATATCAAATATGGCAGAAGCCACATATTCTGTTCAATGACATGTATACATTTTTAGAACATTCATTCCTTCCAATCAAGACAAATTAAGATATTTTCTTCATTCCCCATTTTTTCAAACGTAGGCCCAGATGACTGGGATAAAAGGATTCCAGTCAAGGATTCCTTGGGAAGTCTTATTTTAAACTAAAAGACACAGTAGCTGCAGTTGCAAAGAATACCTTCAACTATTGCAACCAAAAGCAATTACAAAAAGCCCTGTATTTTTTCTGCTTTGTCACACATTTGAAACCTCGTTGTGTGCAAACCTGTGCAGTCAGTCTGTTTGTAGGCTTCCTCCTTGCCAGAAAGAGCCAAATAAAATCTTAATGGAAAGACAATATTTACAGTTCATAGCAACATTTTTGCTGAGATGCTTCAAAAGATTTACAACCTGTAAAATATTGGCATTTTTCTTCTTAATAAACAGCACGCAATTAAAAAAACCCAATCCGTTTCATAGCAATATTTTAATGAGTTTTTAATTTATTGATAAAAGATCTATATTTAGTTAAATATTGTGTGTCAGCTACTATTCCAAAAATCACATCCACCTCTTTCCCACAGACTGAGTGGAGGACCTTTTAAATTCTCACACCATCATTATCTAATATTTCTAAAGCTAGTTTCACTGCAAATGATCTTATTCGTATCAGCAATCCGTTAGCTCACTGCTGAAACAGTCTCCTCTGATGAGAACCTGGACAATTATTTCCCAGCCAACCAGCGCCATACACAGCAGGTCAGCAGGGAGCATACGTGCTGTCTAACCGAAATGACAATGAATCTCACCCTGAGATAGGAAGGAGAGTCTGTGGCTCTCTGGTGATTTGTTCTCTGTAAGTGAAATTGTTTCTTTAGAAACCCGGGGAGACAAATCAACCTGTTTTTCCTCAGCTAGCTCTTCAGGCTGTAGGCAGCAGGGTTCCCCCTCCTCAATTACAGCTGAGGCACTGTGACAGGTAGAATCATAGAATCACAGACTCACTAAGGTTGGAAAAGACCTCTAAGACCACCCAGTCCAACCGTCAACCCAACCCCCCCATGCCCCCTAAACCATGTCCCCAAGCGCCTCATCTACACGTCTTTTAAATCCCTCCAGGGATGGAGACTGCGCCACTGCCCTGGGCAGCCTGTGCCAAGGCCTGACCACTCTGTCAGGAAAGAATTTTTTCCTCATGTCCAACCTAAACCTCCCTTGGCACAACTTGAGGCCGTTTCCTCTCGATCTGGCTGTTCTTCCTCCCCAGGACTCATTTTTGGGGGATGGTAGCAGATAATAGGGATACTAGGCATTCACATAGCTCATTCTCGATTCTCCTACCCAGATCTACCTAATGGCTGTAAATAACTTCCTCCACAGCAAGCCAGTTTCCCAAAGAAGCGCAGTGGCTCCCAAGAACAGGGTGATGGCCGCGGACTGCACCTTACAAGCACGTGCCCCTTCCTTTTCTTTACAGGGGAAGTTTGGTTCAGTGAGCAATGAAGTATTTTCCACAACAACTGAAAGCCCCTAAAGATAACATTAATACAAAACCTGCTCTAATGAAGGTCTACCTGCTCTCTAGAGCAAACTTAAGACGTGTAAATTATTTTTAAGTAGATGGCTTTAAGTAGTTAACAGCAGCTTAATGAGGCAAATTAAAAACAGTTCATGATTTGCTAAACCCTCTCTGCTTTGTGCTTTAATTGTTCAATTGTCATTTCTTGGCAATGAGCAGGAATAAAGAAAGAAGCCAGGCATTGTTTTAAAAGCAGCACATCATGCCAGAACCGCTGCTGCAGTCACAACACCTGAGGCTGAGGCTTGGCCTTACCCAGGAGCAGATGGGCAGCGAGCCGCTGCCCCTTCCTCACCCCAGGACACGTCCCTCCTTTGCGCCCATAACGCTTACGTGTCATTTACTGCACGTGGAATGAAAAAGATGAAATAAAATGCTGAGCAGAAGTATGTTTAGCGCGCACAGGCTGCCGTGCTGAAAAGCGGTGCGGTGAGATAGCGTTCTAGCAGTAGACAAGCACGAGCAGGAGATGAGGATCAACTACGCCGATAGTATTTTTAATTCACAAATTCGCAGCTATAACACTGATTTAATATTTTGAAGTACAGGCAGCTAGAGAACAACCAAGCAAAGAATTCGAAATCTGGCAATACGTAAAAGAAACTCAAGTCTTAGAACTGGAATTGTTAGTTATGACTCTAAAGTAGAGAAAAACTAACTTAAACCTGCCTACAGAACTACTTTGCAACAAAAGAACAAAGTAGTAATAGGGGAGGCTGATTTTCCTTATGGATCACAAACACTGTATCTTTGACAAAGTGCTATTGTAATATGTCAGGAAAGGAGTTCAAGAATGGAAAAGATAAGTGACTGGGAGGGAGTAGTGAAGTGATTAAGCTAATATTGACTTTCATTAAGAAATCCACACACCCCATCACCATTAGTTGTTCTAGGTACCAACGTGCTTTACGCTGCAGGATCCCTCTTTCTCTGTGTAGGAAACTTTTAAAGAATTGCTTTTCTGTTTGTCTTCAGAGTGACTCTGATTAAATTCCAGTTCCATCTTTACTTCATGTAGTTGGGCTTAGTGCCCCTCAGCTGCTCCGAATAGGTGCAAGCTCCCTTTCTAATCCTTTAATCCAGAAAGCTGAGGCTCTGGAAATTGCAGCTGCTGCAATTCACAGTGGAAATTCAACCCAAGGATGCCATAAGCCATAGTGGATGTCTTAAAAGTGCAAACACTTGTAAATTAACTGCAGCAGAGGCAGCCCTGATAAAAGGAGGCGGAGGTGCAATTTTTAGCCAGCTATGAATCATTTATCACTAAGGAACATGTTACCAGCGTGAGAATTTTTCCGAAAACATGCAGGTTGTCACATACAGAAGCACATCCAAAGAACAGTTAAGGTTGCAAAGCCAAGCATTTATAAGTTAGGAGACAGCTGAAGAGACATTGCTTCCCGTTCTACTGTCTGGTGCCACAACAGATTCAAGCGACAAGAAAAACCCGGCTCAACTCCTCCCAACCTGGGACGCGTGATCACGCCTGCTCAGCGCACACAACTCAGCAGCCGAACTCTAAGTGCTCCATATGGAGAAAGTAGATGTGAATATTTTTTTAAAGGCTTGGAAAAATATCAGTGGTTTTCTCCTCAAGCAATCCTAAAACAAATAATTCCCACAGTATTTCATATCCAAAACATGACGGTTCTTGAGTTTCTTAAGTGTATGCTTAGAAAAAACAAACTTTAATCTGGGTAGAATCACATTCCACCTCTAGCTTCGTTTAGAAATGGCTGAAGCATTTTTGTCAAAGCTGTTTAAAAAAAACCCCAACAAAACAGCTTGAGGCAGACAGAATATTCCAGTTGGAAGAGCTGAAGTTTGGCAGCTACAAGAAACTGGAAACACAATCACTTAATGGAAAGTGTTGAGCAATCTTAACTGCAAGTGCTACCAGTTTCTTGTATAATAAAATTAAGCAAAATGACTTCCTAGAACTGTCGTGATTATCAAACTAAAGACTAAAATTCCCAATCTTGCACAATCCAAGTGTGTGCAAAGACAATAGAAATAATTTGAAACAGACCAGCAAATACAACCAGCCTAACCAATACGTATATTTAGGTAACTCATGCTGTTATAGAACCAAAACACATCCTCAAATTGAATGTAGTTTATGATTCTGTAACGTCAAAGGAGTGTACTAATTTGATGCCTTACAACAGGCTCTCCTTTCACACTCTGGAATTCACAGCTGGAACAAATATTTTCCTTTTTGTATTCAAACTTCCCTGAAACTTCAAAACGTTCCGGCTATTATTTATAATTCTGGAAAGATTTAGGTCAGCTCTCAGAAGACACATTCATGAATTAAAGACCAATCAACTAAATACGTCAAGTCCATGTGCGAAAATTAAGAACACGTTAGACCTTTACATTGATGCTTTTACTGAAAAGTAAAGTGGCCTTTTATCACTTGAAGTTGTCTTTTCCAGATCATTACACTCACAGAGTCACCCGAATGAAGCACACCTGCCTCTCTGCCCGGTTTGGAGTCAGTGTAAATCCCACCTCCGCTGGCAGCTTTAACTAAGCTGCTGGAATTTGCCATGTATTGATGGGAAATCAGGTACATGTTTACCTCTGATGACTTTTTTAACCTGACAAGGTGGCTGTGAAAAAACAGCTAAGGGGTGGTAACACCTTTTGCGACAACCAATACTGCTCTGGGTATGTGCCCATAACCCAGAGTCCCTTTTGAATAGGAGTTTCTGCACAGGGAGACTGACAGGCTCTTAATGTCATTACAACCTTTAGTTTATTCACTTTAGTCTTCCTGTAAAATCTCAACTCTCCTTTTACAGATTAAAAAGAAGAAAATGGGGGAGAGATTAAATCTAGCCCAACATCCATCTATGCAAAATTAGCTGGCAAAAAGACTGTCAACAGCTTTGCCCTCTCCCTTCAAGTTGTATCAAGACCATAGCAGTTTACATAAATATAGATATATATATGTACATGTATATATATAACACATGAAAGCTGACAATCAAAAGAGATTCAAAGAAGCAACGAAAGTCACTCCCTGGTTTTGATGTACTTATGGATTACACCACATGGAATACAAATCCAGGCTGCTCTGCATGTTTCTTTCTCCTAGACTTGTGTCTATGTATCTCTTATTTTTCTTACGACAGATGCCTGAAATTGCACACAGAGCCAGATGAAGTTTTGGTCACTCTGTAGGTGCTAGGAAATTGTGCCGATTCTGAGACTTACTCAGCCCACGCTCTACGATTGAGACTAAGCTACCACACCCTACATTTGGGCTGCATTCATCACCATCCCTCTCTTATTTTTGACCATATAGGCCAAAAAGAGCTACAGTGTGATCTGCAATGAAAGATCAGCTATGTCTTCACATAGATCTCCAAAATGAGATGGTATTTTACCTTGCTCCAGCTCCCAGTGGAACTTCACAATTAAATGAACCTATCAGGAATAGAATCATAGAATCATAGAATCACTAAGG
>VZTQ01013164.1:558089-577215 GCA_013400755.1 Pelecanoides urinatrix
CCAGGTGGCATAGCAGGTCGTTAACATCTTCCTCATGGATTATGGGGGCTTTATCCTGCTCGCTGTCCCTGTCTTCCAGCTTAGGGGGCTGAGTCCCCTGAGGGTAACTGCTCTGACTATTAAAGACACATTCAACGTCCACTGAACAAAACTATAGACCCTCTCCCCTCAAGGTCATCAAACTGGAAATGTTTCTCATGTGACCACCACATAATTCAGAATATGAAGTCTCACATACTGAAGGCAGAATGAAAAAAAATGGACTATTATATGTCATCTGAAATGTATTAGTGGTCTAAAGAACATCGGTATAAACAGCTTGGTGCACAGCCTCCAACAAGTAAGTGATATAGAAGGAATAAAATAAAACCAAGTAACTGTAATAAGGCTGTAACAAGTTTGTAATTGGACTTGGATAGGCTTCCCTTTGATAGTCAAGAACGGTTCAAAAATACAGTTTAAATATATAGAGAGACCCTAGTATAAGAAGCAATTATTAAAGAAATAACGAGATTCCACAGGAGCTCAAACTTTAAAAACTCACAAAGCATGTGTCAAAGGATACCCTTTTAGTCCCCAATCATTTTAAGTTAGCTGTCTTCAAAGCCAACAGTTTAAACTCTCAAGAATATCAGGTGGTATCTTAAGACATGCTGGACTCTGTTAATACAGATTAATTCACTGAAGTTACAGTCAGGAAAATAAATGTTAAAGCTTTTGTGCGACAGATTTCAAATTCTAGATATTGATGCGCTCCCCACCAAGATCATGCCCTAAAAGTACAGTTTGGTGGTACAGCAAAATAAAATATTAATCTCTTTCCGTAGCAAGGTATGCAAGCATAACCTTTCAAAACCCAGTTCACCATATCCAAATCCTACCTTTAGGAATTATTTATAGACACTCCCTTTCAAATGCATGATTCATATACATGTTTAACCTTCCAGTAACACTAGAGTCTTTAACATACTAAACAAAGCTTTCGTTTTGCTTTTTCAGCATCTTGCTCAACAGACCAGCAAAACGTCTTAACCTTGTAGACTTATAAAAGCATATTCCCTGTAACGCACAGCTCTGCTGTATTTCATTAAAACCAAGTTTTAACAGATTAACTTGCTCTTGGCTTTTAATGAATAATCGAATTTGAATGCAGCCTTTTCTTGGAACACAGTTAATTACATTTGTACACAGTTGTAAAGCAAAAGTGCAAGGGGAATTCCCCACCAGAGATTACATAGATTATTTTATATTCAAAACACATGCATGTTCCTAAGTACAGAACAAGACAGAATATTTTGGAGAGAAAACTTAAGGACATTCGCCAAGATGGCAAAGAAAATGAAACAGCAGAGAACCATCCCCACCCTCCTCATCTGCAACCGATACATGCACGCCTACTGCTGGAAGTCTAGAGATCACGTTGTATTTTCACTTGTTCATAATGCACTCAACTGCAGGCAGATTTGAAATAAGAACCCCCACCACAATAAATACCTGCATCAATCCCCAAACTAATAATCACAGAGATCACATATCTCCAGTTCTATAAGTGACATTCCAACCACAAATCAAAAAAGAAATCTACTTGCTAAATCAAATAAATGTGCAAAGATGAAGTCAGGTTGGGAACTACTTCTACAACTATTTTTACAAGAAAGAAGATTAATTATTTTAATCCTGCACCATTTCTATTCAAGAGAAAGAAAATCTTTTCCTTAAGCCAAAGAAGAAAAAAAATCACCCAGAATTAAAGCGTTAGAAACTATTACCCACAACTCCAAATTGAAGGTAATTATCTGAGAAGTTTTGTAAAATACATTTTGGAAAATATAGGCCTACTTGACACGATTCCCTTCACTTCCTTTTAGGTTATGGACATTTTGCCAGCACTTGACATTACATTTCACAACTTGATTTTTCGCGACTGTTGGCGTTGCTGGTTTCTTAGCGTTGTCTATAGCATGTAGGGGTATTAACAGGTATAATTTAAGAGACTACTTCTGCTAAACAAGGCATCTAGTAAATAAACAAACAATGTAAGGGTGGGGGTGAGAAATTGCAAAGTACCTTCACAGTTAAAGGAGAACACTAGCAGCTTCAGTTGGCAAAGACAGAAATTTTCCAAAACTAGCATTTTTCTCACTACCCATAACCAGACTAGCAATCTGTTAATTTATGCTACAATTACATTTTTATCTGAAACATTTATCTGCAATATTTCTTTAATCTTTCGGAAGGCCACTTCATTCTTCAGTATTATTCACCTCACCTTGCAATCCGCAGGGGTTTTAATCTTACAAAGATGGATGTAAAGACTAAGAGAAAGGGTTTCTTGCTTAATTTTAAAGTGAAAGTCCTGATAATAGACATTCAAATAGTGATTTATTTATCAATCTCTGCAGCACCTTTGAAAGTCTGCATTCAAGAGAGCCACTCTTCCTATATATTACATAGAGCTCACACAGCCAGGACAGTATCCTTCAGCTGACACGCCGACTATTCTCAGCATTAGTGTTCTGATGCGTGGGGATATGCAGACTGTGAAAGCACCTTCTTCATCAAGTTATCTGGGTAAGGACGAGACAAAACGGCCTCAAGTTGTGCCAGGGGACGTTTAGGTTGGACATTAGGACAAAATTCTTTCCTGACAGAGTGGTCAGGCCTTGGCACAGGCTGCCCAGGGCAGTGGTGGAGTCCCCATCCCTGGAGGGATTTAAAAGACGTGTAGATGAGGCGCTTGGGGACATGGTTTAGTGGGCATGGGGGGGTTGGGTTGACGGTTGGACTCGATGATCTTAGAGGTCTTTTCCAACCTTAGTGATTCTGTGATTCTATGATTCTATTCAGTATAAAAGAAATAACAAATTACAAGGAAATTGGTAAATTAAACACATAGACGTTAACAAGCAGGTAGTAACAGACAGTAACACAGACCAGCACTCTTCAGCTACCGACTGATGGGCCATTAAAGGAACTACGCAGCCACAGCCTCGGAGAGCCAACCTGAACTTCAGCACTGATAAGAAGGGGGAAACGTGATTTTCATGAGCATTATGAGGTATTTGGGGTGACTTGCAGGACTACGCAAGATGTATTTATGGGACAGCAGATAGGGCCTGTGGCTTTAGATGAAACTTACTGTGGGCTCTTTAGGGCCAAAAGGAGGGAAAGGGAAGGATCAGGGTGTGGACTGGGGAGGAATAAGCAAGGGAAAATGGAGAGGAGGTGGGTTAAAAGGGCCTGGCCGCATGTAAACAGGCTGCCGATCAACGCGCTTGTCTGCCTGAGCCCTGCACCCTACCAGCAGAGTCTGCCTTATCTTCTTATTAAATCCTTTATTTTTTGTGTGTAATCCCACTCGCTGTCCTATGTGTGAGTGCTGCACGGTATAAACGTCAGCAGCTGGAGAAGCGGCCATGGGCCACAGAACCTGCAGGTCTACATGCCAGTACCCAGAGAGACTGGCTTGCAAGAGAGGTCCGGGTGCCAGTAACTGGAGGGACTGGGATGCGTATTGCAAGGTCGGTGCCAGCAACCGGAGAAAGGGGCTGCAGGTCACAGGGGCTGGTAGGTCCGTGTGGACCGGCTGGAGAAAAGACAGTGGGTCACGGGGCCGTAGGTCTGTGCGTCAGCAACTCGAAAGACCCGTGTGTGTTTGTTCTTCCCAATGAATTTAATCCTGAGTGCAGGTGTGTACGTGGAATTCATTAGCAAACACCTAGCGGGAGGAGCTGGTGAGTAGGAGGAGACCTGCATCTGAAAAGACCCAAGCTCTGAGCCGACGGCCGCGTAAGCGGTCCAGGGTTCAAGCACGGGTATCAGGCAGACTGAGAGCCTTTGCTAATACCTGAAGGATCTGTGAGCACGAGGGTGCTTGTGAAGAGTATGCGAGGGGATGCATCTAGTTAACAGCGAACATCAGGAGGAGGAGGAAGACCTGGCTACCCGTACCTATGTTTTATGTGAGCTGTGGCAGCACTACGTGTGGGCAGCGCTGTCGGTGGCAGTCTGTGCGGGCAGCCGCATTAGCGTCCTCTTAATGTATGTGCGCACCTCTCTAGGATACGTCCTCAGCCCCCGCTGCTGGCCAAAGCTGCAAATGGGAACAGCAGCAGCCACATCCATCGGATTGGGTTGGAGAGACCCGTCCCTGGCTGGGCTTCAATTCCTGGAAGGCGGAATCCCCAGGTCTTGGAGTCTGCTGGATGCAGTGCCTTTCTTAACATCTTTAACAAAGTGGATTACACTTAGATCAAATTTATTTTCAATTTTCCTTTAAATACTGACAAATAAATATAGACAGATGGTGCTATGGATTTGATACAATGTCATATCACAAATGAAAATAGATAGGGTGTATTACTCATGGTTTGTCTATTACCTGCAAGAGTTTAAATGAATCAGTTCTGTTAATTACCTAGCTCAGCCCTAGAGCATTAGACTAAAACCAGCTGTACAGGCAGGCATAAAAATTTAGGAATATTCACCCAATACTTGCACTGATTTAATGACAGTAATTTAAAATTGTTTTTATTGCTTTTCCTACATGTGAAAATTGCACCATTTTAACGGAAGTGTAAATCTAATCCAATTAAATTAAATCCACAGAAGCCTTCTCTAAATAGTATTTAAAAATTATAAGTACTTGGTTTGGTTTAATTTAAGCATTTACTGTTGAAAATGAAAGACCACCTGAAGAAACTGAAATACGCACATCCGCAAAGGCATTTGCTTTGGTTTGTTAAAGGCTAGTCTACAGCACAAACAACCGGGAAACAGAGGATATAAATTTCTCCCACTTAGCCACCTCGGTTGTGCCTCTACTTACTCTGTAGGAACAGATGCAGGGAACTGCAAGAAAGTGAGAACATCCCCTAAAGGTGCTAAGAGCAGTGTGTGTAACGCGGCAGGCTAAATACCTGTATGAATCCTCTTATTTGTCTTTAGAGGCCAGTAATCACTTTGTACGTGAAAGACAGCATTTAAATTTAGTGCGTTAAATACACATACATGGACCGATATCACATTGTTAGCGCGTCCTTGTAAATGTGCTGCCAGAGTACCCCTCATCGGGCTTTTAGCTTGGTCCACTTGCAAATCTGACTGAAGGGGCTTGTTTTCCCTAAGGACACACGAGCAAAGCGCTGTAGAACAGACTGCAGTGCGAATGTCCATCACATC
This sequence comes from Pelecanoides urinatrix, assembly GCA_013400755.1. Lineage (NCBI taxonomy): Eukaryota > Metazoa > Chordata > Aves > Procellariiformes > Procellariidae > Pelecanoides > Pelecanoides urinatrix. The sequence continues at coordinate 563,271 of VZTQ01013164.1, forward strand.
AGCATTCAGTAATGGTAATTTCAGTATCTGCTATCACATTTTTAATAGCAATGCTCAGCTCATGCGCCGTAAATTCGCAAACTAGCTTACTTTACAGTAACTCGTTAATGTGCTCACATACCACTAAGGCATAATAAACACAGAGGGCTAACATAGACTATACATCTCTGGCTATGTTCTTGCATATGGAAGCCATATACAGTCTAAAACCCAATTTTAGTTAAACTGACACAACTTTCTTACCTAACCAAGGTAACTCCATAGGTAGCCCAACTGCAGGAAGCGAGATGTGAAGCCAGAGCGATTTGAGTTCCCCTTCAGTAACATTATTACGCGTAAGAGATGTTGGAACCAGATGAAATGCAATACTTTGTTCTTGTTATTGAAAAGTAGAAAGGAAGAATGCCCAATTTACAGAAATGTGCAAAGATGAGTGGCACGTCCTGGCTTGGCAATAACATGCAGATTGGCATTTTCTTTGTTATTGCTGTTCTAGTTGGTATTCTCATCTAACCTGTTTGCAAATGCAAACTAGAATTAAATTTTCTCAATATATTTTCATTTCTTAAAAAAACATTTTTCTTCAGTACAAATTAATTTCTGTAATTCTGAAATCTCTTGCTTTTAATCAAAATTCTAGTCATTATATCTGCTTAACAGGCTTCTCTAGAAAGCACTGTCACTGTTTTTGAAAATATTCTAAATTCCAAGTTCTGATGCTTACATCAAACCAACCACTCACCAAGTGAAACGAAAAGCTAACAAAGTTAACTGTAGGTTAATGTGAGAGGTTATAATATGCTTCTTGCCAGCTATTTTCCTTTCAGTCTTACAGAAACTGAAACCCCAAGGCAGAAGTATTGTAAATCACTTGTTCCTGCTGGACCATCAATTTAGTCCATAAGTAAAAACTGAATCTGTCAACATTCCTGTGTGCATTATAGCTCTGCCTTCTAGCAAAAGCCCCAGTGAGCTGACAAATCCTGAGCTGAACTCATTAAAAAGCTGTCGTGCCACTCATGCTGTAATAATACCTGCATATTACAAGCTTAAACACAAATATTTTAGCCTACACGTGACATCGTTTTCCTCCTCCCGGGTATAATGAACTCCCTTTCTGCCACACAGCAGTAAGGCTCCAGTCACATACAGCTGTATTATGAATCATTTCCACTGGAAAGCATGGAGATTTAACAGCGACCAGTAAGCCATTCACCCGGCAGTTTTTAGGACTGGGTTTTATGGCATTCAAATGGAAACAAATGATGGGATGGAAGGGTAGTCCCTGCGCAGCCCTGCCTGCTGCGGCTCCCGACCCCGGCTGCTGCTGCTGCTTCATGAGGCAGGCAGAAAAAGAAAGAAGGTAATCTGTCATCACAACCCTTCTTCAAGGGCTACATAAAATGCATTAAATGCACATGGAAATTTATATTCATAAAAATGTAAACATTACAAAGACATGGCTTTAGATTAGATTTACATCACTCTACTCATCTCTCCAACTTGTAAGAACCTGGCAGCCATGGTCACGTCCTTCTTGATGAAACCATAATTACTATTGACTGGTAAGTTACTTTACTGATTATACCTTTTAAGGTATTTGTAACAGAAACATTGACTGGTTTGAATGAAAACGCGTGTCTGTGTAAGCACCAGCAGAACAATGAGCAAAAAGGACGGTCTGTATGTGACAGGGCACTGTCCCCAGGACATCATTCCCCAGCAATGAAATCGCAGAACGTGCTGCTTATATCGAGATCGAAAGGCCTGCACTCTGATCAATCAAGCCACAGCAGAAGTGACTCGTCAGACCCTGCATCCCAACATCAAAAGGATGGCGACAAGGTTGCAGCATATTACATACACCATTCCCCTTCCCCTAACCCAAGAAGAGAACAGACCACATACATATATTTTAAGCGTACATTTAAATGAGGAAAAACAGACAAGACACAGCAACGTGACCTAAGATCTAAGGAGGCTAAAGACAGAAGTATTCTGAGGCATAGAAAAATGCCGTAACAACTGCTGATCCCTAAAAGGCCTGAAAGATCTGCCCAAAAACTAGGTCATCATCGTCATTCAAGAACCCTAGATACATGAAGACACTGGATAGCAGTGTCCCTTTTTCTTTGAGTCCAGACAACTTGGACGTGTTTTGGTATCTGTGAGCATGAGTGAATTAAACTTATGAGAAAATGAGAATAGGTAAAAATCAGCTGGCTTAATGACTCTGTAAACAAATAAATATCACCTTCCCCTTCCATAAGACTTAGCACAGAATTTTATTACTCTAATTTCCTAACACCAGCAGCTGAGATATAAGCTTCATATTTGTGAATTATATCCAGTTCATACAAAGTTCTGATGGACAAAACGACATTTAGATTCTGCAAAATCTGAGATTCAAAAAAAGAAAGTCCGTATGCTGTGAGACCTTATGAGTGTGTCCTGGTTTCGGCTGGGACAGAGATAAATTTCTTCCTAGTGCTGTGTTTTGGATTTAGTATGAGAAGAATGTTGATAACACACTGATGTTTTCAGTTGTTCCTAAGTAGTCTACTAGTCAAGGACTAGGACTTCCAGCTTCCTCTGGAAGAAGCTGGGAGGGAGCACAGCCAGGACAGCTGGCCCAGCTGGCCAATGGGGTATTCCATACCGTGTGACATCATGCTCAGTATATGAAGGGTAGGCGTGATCCAGGAAGTAGCGATCGCTACTTGGCTATCGGTCAGCGCGAGTGGTGCGCAATTGCATTGTGCATCACTCACTTTGTATATGCTATCAGTATTATTATTTCTGTTCTATTAAACTGTCTTTATCTCAATCCACGAGTTTTTCTCACTCTTACCCTTCCGATTCTCTCCCCGTCCCACTGAGGGGGTGGGGAGGGGAAGTGAGCGGCTGGGTGGTATTTGGCTGCCTGCCGGGTTAAACCACGCCAAAGTGCTAAAAAGTTACTTATATGGCAGCATAAATCACTGCACACATCTCTGGAGCAAAGAGGAAAAAGGAAGGAAAGATTTCCAAATGGGGTATTTCAAAGGCACATTAGCTGCTCACACTAACATTTAATACTTGGGATTGCAAGACAAATAAAGCAGATGCAATCCTTGTGGCTTTTTTTGGTTAAAAACACAAAATGAGGATGTGCCTAGGCTCCTTGTGCCAAGACCTCTGAGAAGGTATCAAAATACTGTATCAAGTATCAAGGTAGAAGGTATCAAGAATTCTCCGCAAAATTCTTGTTGCAAGTAGAGATACATCCAGCTTACAGTCCTATTTACAGTCCTATGGGGCCACACCAAAGCCACAGAAAATGTCTGAGACTTCTCTCTTCTTCTACAAATCTGTCTTGCAATAGGAATTGTCTTTAAGTATTCAAGTTTACCTATCAGCCTGTTAGAACAAAATCAAACAGAAAAATAACACAGAAGTGTATCTTTTTTCTTCTATTCAAATCATATAATTTTTTTCTTTTNCTTAGCACAGAATTTTATTACTCTAATTTCCTAACACCAGCAGCTGAGATATAAGCTTCATATTTGTGAATTATATCCAGTTCATACAAAGTTCTGATGGACAAAACGACATTTAGATTCTGCAAAATCTGAGATTCAAAAAAAGAAAGTCCGTATGCTGTGAGACCTTATGAGTGTGTCCTGGTTTCGGCTGGGACAGAGATAAATTTCTTCCTAGTGCTGTGTTTTGGATTTAGTATGAGAAGAATGTTGATAACACACTGATGTTTTCAGTTGTTCCTAAGTAGTCTACTAGTCAAGGACTAGGACTTCCAGCTTCCTCTGGAAGAAGCTGGGAGGGAGCACAGCCAGGACAGCTGGCCCAGCTGGCCAATGGGGTATTCCATACCGTGTGACATCATGCTCAGTATATGAAGGGTAGGCGTGATCCAGGAAGTAGCGATCGCTACTTGGCTATCGGTCAGCGCGAGTGGTGCGCAATTGCATTGTGCATCACTCACTTTGTATATGCTATCAGTATTATTATTTCTGTTCTATTAAACTGTCTTTATCTCAATCCACGAGTTTTTCTCACTCTTACCCTTCCGATTCTCTCCCCGTCCCACTGAGGGGGTGGGGAGGGGAAGTGAGCGGCTGGGTGGTATTTGGCTGCCTGCCGGGTTAAACCACGCCAAAGTGCTAAAAAGTTACTTATATGGCAGCATAAATCACTGCACACATCTCTGGAGCAAAGAGGAAAAAGGAAGGAAAGATTTCCAAATGGGGTATTTCAAAGGCACATTAGCTGCTCACACTAACATTTAATACTTGGGATTGCAAGACAAATAAAGCAGATGCAATCCTTGTGGCTTTTTTTGGTTAAAAACACAAAATGAGGATGTGCCTAGGCTCCTTGTGCCAAGACCTCTGAGAAGGTATCAAAATACTGTATCAAGTATCAAGGTAGAAGGTATCAAGAATTTTCCGCAAAATTCTTGTTGCAAGTAGAGATACATCCAGCTTACAGTCCTATTTACAGTCCTATGGGGCCACACCAAAGCCACAGAAAATGTCTGAGACTTCTCTCTTCTTCTACAAATCTGTCTTGCAATAGGAATCGTCTTTAAGTATTCAAGTTTACCTATCAGCCTGTTAGAACAAAATCAAACAGAAAAATAACACAGAAGTGTATCTTTTTTCTTCTATTCAAATCATATAATTTTTTTCTTTTAAAAAAAAAAAAGTAAAAGGTGAAGACAAAACATAACTGCTGAGAAAACTTGACCTAAATGGATTCTTCTGTTATGTATTTTGTTTAATACTCTCTGGATAATCAACTGCTAGTAATATCATTAATTAGTCTAACTACTCTGTGCACATCACTGACATTTTTTATTATTTTGAATAAAGGTACCCACCACTAGAATATACCCACCGCTAGAATGACGGGTATAAAAATAGAAAATAAACCCACTACTTACAGAATGATGCTATATTGCAGCTAAACCCCGTATTTCTTCAACAGTGTATTTATGTAGATTTATTTTACCTATTTCACACCCCTCATGACTTAGTTGGAACACTGTACAGATTAACAGAAAACCTAACTAGAATTGAGCCAAAAAAGTCTGAGAAGAGGAAAAAAAAAAATGTTAAAAGGAAGAAAAAAAAAAAAAAAGAAAGCCCAGAAAGGTCAGGGTCAAGAGTTACATGTATCTAGGCAAAAATTCTGAAATAATAAAGTTCTGAAATAATTCTCAGAAACTATCTGGAGAAAGTGTTTTGTACAAGGCAAGATGCATCGAACTAAAAGTCACAGCAAAGACAAAAAGGGCAGCTTTCCCACAGCTGAAAGAAGAAAAGTTATGCTTTGGTGCTCTTCCCATTGTCTCAGCCTTTCCAGTACTAAAGTACAGAGCAAGCCAAACACAATGCTCTCTGAAATTACCTTGAGGAGGACATAAAAGCCTGGCCTGCTCTTAATACCAACAACGTGACTCAAGTCAGTAACAGCATTGTGGACTCTGACAGGAATCCTCTAGTGAACCCCGATGCAGCGTGTGAAGGCACCACCCTTACTTAACTGACTTCTGCGATGCAGGATACGATCTCCGCAGGAGAACCAGAAGCAAAATTCCTGTCTAAGCCTCAGCTGTCCCAGCTCATACATCCAGTGTTTCAGTGCACGTGTGTCTTTACTTTAACTTTACTTTAACTTCTTTAACTACCTTATGATGAGCGGCTGAGGGAGCTGGGATTGTTTAGTCTGGAGAGAGGAGGCTGAGGGGAGACCTCATCGTGCTCTACAACTACCTGAAAGGAGGTTGTAGTGAGGTGGGGGTTGGTCTCTTCTCCCAAGTAACCAACGATAGGACGAGAGGAAATGGCCTCAAGTTGTGCCAAGGGAGGTTTAGGCTGGACATTAGGAAAAATTCTCTCCTGAAAGAGTGGTCAGGCCTTGGCACAGGCTGCCCAGGGCAGTGGTGGAGTCCCCATCCCTGGAGGGATTTAAAAGACGTGTAGATGAGGCGCTTAGGGACATGGTTTAGTGGGTATGGGGATGTTGGGTTGACGGTTGGACTCGATGACCTTAGAGGTCTTTTCCAACCTTAATGATTCTATGATTCTATGATTCTATGATTCTTAAATTTCTGCAAATAAATTCACTGAAGAGTGATCTATCAGGGATACAACAAAGACAGTTTCTCATTGTTCCACCCTGGTTTGTGGCAGGAAAAACAGAATTCGGGATTCTTGCTTTCTTGTCCCCACAAAACTTTTCAAGATAGGTTTACAAATGCTTGTTGTCTTGGAGATATCTTAGAAACACTACCAGAACATCTGTATCTGCACTTGGAAGCTTATTTGCTCAAAAAGAAAAGAAAAGAAAAGAAAACAGCCCAAAAAAACCCCCACCAAATGCCAGGAAGTAAGTCTGTGGCTAATGAGCAGCACAGAAAAATTAAAGGCTCTATAAAGTTGTATTTCTTTTTATCCTAAGAACTGAAGTCTCAGCCTGTAATCCTAAACTTTAGTCCCAAATATATTATCTTTCAAAATTCATTTAAACAGTATGTTTGAGCTCCATCAAACTTCTGCAAAGTTAAAATTTTCATTGTATGTTTATTCTCAGTGACCAGGATTATTTTCTTCCCAAGAGCTGCTAATTCTGAGCATTATTATTACAACTGACAAAAAGCCCCTAAAGAATCCTGGCGATATGCCACATTAGACTACTTTTGATAAAAGTAGAAGCAGCAATTGGTTAGGAATAGAAAAAAGCAATAGAAAAAATTATTTCAGAACAACAATGTAAAATTATCTTTTGAATACCTAATAAGTGAATATTTGTATTTGCTCACTTTCTTTTTTCTGAATGCATCGTTAAACCTGAATTTGTCTGAAGAATTTATCTCATCAATCCATGTGTCAGTCTCAGAAGGTGTCACTATTCACTCAAAGATATTAGACTCTTTGGAGAGAATTTGGGCCTTAACGATCAGATTAGACAACTCTTTTCACAGTCACTGCAATGACAGCTCCATTCGTTTCCCTCATATACCAGACGCAAAGTCAGAAGCAAATTCTCAGTTTGCAAGCCAGAACAGGTTCTGCTGGATATTTGCAGCCAACCATTGAAATCCTTGAAACCTGTCAATGATGTCAAACAGGACAGAAATAGATCATCTCACTTGTTTTTCCTAAAGAAACTCGCATTCATAAAAGAAATAGGAACAGAAACCTTGAAGAAAAATAATCCTCTTCTATTACATCCACTATGAAAGCACTAAACCACTCAACTTTTCTTGGAAAAACCACTTCAAGAAAAGGAATCATATTTGTGTCTCTATCTTCATGTTTTATCTCTCCACGTACATTGTCAGCAACAAAGACATTTTTTTCTTTTCATTCCAAAGCCTTTTTTTTTTTTTTTAAATGAGGGACAGATTGATAACAGCAGGATCTATAGGGAGGTTCACCATGCCATTTCACATGCCACTAAGTAGAAGAATGGTGTCTGTAAATGTCAGTCCCTAACACCAGGTGAAGGAGCTCAAATTTTACGCCACAAACATGCCTTACGTCTACATTACCTTAAAGTAATCCACTTGCCAGATGGTTTGCAGAACAAAACCAGGAACAAAATCAAAATGAGGAAACTATTTTCAGCCTCATTCTTTATTGCTGAAGATTTTATTGACTGATGAAAGTAAGGAGAGGCATCAGATTTGGTAGGAAGCTGCTTTCAGAAAGTACCATAAAAATGGAGCCGTGTGACTTCAGAGAGAGCGACAGGCAAAAATTGGTTTCAGGAGACCTCAAGTCTAAGTAATCCCTCTGCGTTGCGTGTTTTCAAGCAATGTTGTTCGTGCCCTACGCAATAATTTTTCTGATCTCCAACTCAGCAACAAAATAAGTAGTAGACCTTTAATTAGGAATGCATAAAATAAGAATACTTACGCTGACCCCACCGGCCTGTTCTTGGATTCAAATAATTTGGATAAAGTCCATTAGGACGATCCATTTTTTGAAGTAACTTCCGAATGTGCATGACCTAAATTAAATCAAGAATCAGGATCAGCACTAACAACGTTCATCTGTTCTCTGCACATAGTTAAATCTAACATTTTTTCTTTTCTTTTTTTTTTTTTTATTTTAATAGTAAGTTTTCTTAATCTGAACCCAGAAGCTTTCTTGAGGGCTTCCTGGGATTAGTACATTTTTGCTTTTACAGGACTACTCACATAAACATGTTTAAAAATTATGAGTTTTAACTGTATGCTGAAACAAATAATAAAACTTGTATTGTCAGAAATTTCTACTTCTAGAAAGTCACCTATTCGGTACAGAAATACAAGCATGAAAAAATTTACCTGCTACCAAGAGTGCAAATAGAATGCAATATAGGAAGTACTTCCCCTTTAATGCAATTTAGGATGAAACAGTATAAAAGACTAATACGATAAAACACTGCATTTGAGACCCACCTTGTTGTAGTATACAGGGTCCCCTGTCAAATAGCTGAGGTGGACAAATTCCATGTGCAGGGTACCAAACTCAGCGAGGATGCTGCTGCCGGCAGAAGCCCAGCCCCAGTTTCGACCCACACCGCTGAATTCCAACAAATATGCATACAAAAGGGAGAAAAGAACAAAAAACTCAGAATTACTGTGCACAGCACTAGTAACAATCACCACAGCAAATTAAACAGCAAAATATTAACCTGTACTTAGGATTACAGGAGTTGCGGTTTGATTGATCGGTTGGTTCATTGGTTGGGTCTTTTTGGAAAAAAGATACCATAACCTCATCAACAAAAAGCCCGGTGATTAAAAGATATAATATCTTGATGTCACAGAAATATAATGTCCTAAAACTGGGCCAATCTCAATTTTTGTTTATTCATTGCATGTTCCCAAGAAGAAGAATCCAAAGCAGCTATCAGAGGGGACGCGTATCCTTCCGGAGGTGGCAGCATTCGCTCCCTTGCTCTGCCAAACATCTGCTGTCTTCTCTTTACTCGCGTGGGATGTGCCTCAAGCCAGTATTAGATACCCGAGCAGGACAGGAGTGGGCCCTATCTGTGTCTACACAGGAAAACAGTATGTTTGCTGTAGGCAGAACAGCATGAGTTCCTCAGGCGCACAAAGAATCAACGGAAAGTATCACAGACCACGTACCTTTTGCACCCTGAGAGATACCGTCTTGCTAAGTCATAACTCCTAAATGAACTCTGGTTTAATCTAACTCGGGAGTTTTCACCACCTTCCAGGAACGGGTCTTTTGCATTTCTGAAGTTAACTACACTTTCCTCGAGATCCCTTCTACTTCTTCTCGTAAAAGATTTCGGTTGTCAGTAAGACTACAACCAATTAGGAATGCTTTCTTACTTATATTTAAAATTATAAATTAGAAAGAGGAAATGTAAAGGAAAAATGTTGGTTATGCAGTATTTGTAGCTCTGACCTGAGACAGAACAACACCTTTTAAAATACAGTAACCAGAGTGTGGAGAGACAAAAGCTTAGCTTGTCTCAGGGCTTTTTTGGTACAGCTCTCATAAAAACACAACATTAAGTGTTTCATTATGAATACAAAAGCTAATAAAACACAAGTCGAAAATTTTCCAAAGATATCTTTTAGGTCTTGTCTTTTATTGCATGTCAGCCTCACGATAAGTGTTCTCATATACGCCCGCTCCTGTCGCTGCTCCCTGGCATGCCAGCCCCTGTATTTTCTGCTGTGATGCTGGCGGGTTCTCTAGCAAGAGATTGATGCAGTAATTCAAGAGACTGACACAGTAAATGCATAAACAACACTGGCCCAGAGGAAATTCCTGGCACGCCAATCCTCTCCCCTCCGCCTACTGCTGCCTTCCTGACTCTGCTCTGATACCCGACCTCTGCAACCGGCCTCCATGTTCTACTGATCTCCTCTGGTTCTACCGGTAAGTATCCGCGCATCTACCGCCTGCAGCTTCTCAAACCTCACCATCGATACTGCTCGAGCCACCGAACCAGGCACCCGTGCTGCCTGAGGCGTACAGCCCCCCGGGCCATTCAAACATACTGGAACCACGGTGCAGGCTTGGGCTAAACAAAGCAAAAATAAAAAAAACTTATGCATAGAGGAATTTCACGCCGTATGAAACTGCAGAATCATAGAATCACAGAATCACTAAGGTTAGAAAAGACCTCTAAGATCATCGAGGCCAACCGTCAACCCAACCCCCCCATGCCCACTAAACCATGTCCCCAAGCGCCTCATCTACACGTCTTTTAAATCCCTCCAGGGATGGGGACTCCACCACTGCCCTGGGCAGCCTGTGCCAAGGCCTGACCACTCAGAAAGAACACAAGGCTGAGTAAACTGTAATGCTGTGCAGAAAGCGCGTCGGGAAATCCAACCCAACCATATTAACTGTACAGAGGTCCAATAAATGGCCTCAGAGAGGAAAGTGCAGCGCAGGCAAAGCAGAGAAAAGCAGGCAAGGGTGGCAAGGCCCTGCGCCAACAGACGGGCAAGCCACGGCTCCATGGTCTTCGCCCAAGGAGCGACAGCAAAGTGAGGATCGTTTCCTGATCACAAAAAGGCACGTCAGGCTAATGCTCTCAAAGTAGTCCTAAACCTCTTCTAACAAAGCACAACAAATATCTCTCCTAAAAGGAAAACAACTTCAAACAATTCAAATGCTCTCTGTATTTACTATCCCGAATTGTTTAAGCGCACATGCAATCTAGACACATCTCCCAATTCAGCTACTGTTTAAGAACATAATAAAAATTTTAAAAATGCCTTGCATCAAAAACGCACTCTCAAAAGCTGAGGGAAATCCCAGCATTGAATAAGCAATACAAGATAAATTAGACACGGCAATTCTCTTCCATAAGACAATACAGACCATCTAAGTTCAATGTCTGACTGAAGAGCCGTCTAAAGGAGCCTCTCCATCTCCACTGACCGCAGTGGGCTTCAGCACACTAGCCTTCGTACCTAAGTTGAACTGTAAAATGAATTAATATCTTCAGAGTCCCATCACCTCCTCACACATGGTGAGCCCTCTGAAGGTAACATACAGCTCACGCAGTACATAAAACCCTCGGCCTGCAAACAATTTTCTTTAATGACTAAAGAACCAACGATTAAGCTCTAGGGCAACACATGGCATAATACGCTGGACATATTCCAATGGCATGTTGAATTCTTATTGCAGAATCAAGATAAAAAAAAATCACACTCACAATTTATTGTCGTTAATGAGGTAGAATACTCTGGACTCTATTAAAATTATTCCAAAGTGCCAGGAATGCCAATTTGTCTGCATCTACTACAGTTCCACTACTAGGAAAAACTGACATCTGCCATTACTGATTTTAAGTTGGAGGGAGGGGGAGGAACACACTTCCCCACAGAAGAAAATTCATTACCTTTTCAGATTCACCATTGCCCACGGTATACCCGTAGGTGTGTTGAAGGCTGGAAGAAGTTTTCCTGCCAGTTGCACCGCTTTGATCTTGAAAACCTAAGACAGTAGGATCAATGGCAAATAGTTACAAAGTCTGATTTATCTCCAAGAACTATAAAGACTGAAATTTCCTTGTCCCACCCACCTCTTTTATTAGAAAAGCTTTACATTGTAAAAAAATCTATTAACTTATCGTTTATTTTTCACTTGTTCACTTAATAAACTTCATTAAGATTTGAACATGAAAGGAAAACTTGTCATTTCCGTTTCTTTCCTTCCATGCTCTGGTTACTTAGTGCTTAGGTTCCTATTAAAGAAGAATATCAATTCTCCTCCCACCTCCCTCCACCAATATTAGGAATTCCAATGCTTTCTAAAGCAGTCTTTAAACCATATTTTGTATTTTGTAGCTAAAAATCAAGAGACAACTCCTCCACCCCCACACGCAAGTATTTTAACTTTTACAAACTTCCAATCTCTTTTTAACGAGATATATATATAGTGCAGATAGAGTTCCTGTTCTTCGATGAACATTGTCTATGCAAAACCATATATACACAGTTTCCTGTAGCTTTTCCTTCATTGATAATGCATAAGGAAAATAATTATAGGTTTAATCTTTCCTCTCAAGTCTGATTACTCATAGAAATTACTGACAGGATGAAATCTCTTTCATTTCTAGTGTTGTTCCTACTTACTTTTGGAACATAAATCTGTAATAGCCTTATTCAGAGCCTAATGTTTATTAGTTAAATGAGCAACTGGGAGAAAAGTTCCTTCTAAGCCTATAGGAAGCATCTTTTCCAAGAAGGCATACAGATTCCCATGACGTATAACTGTTTAGCAGCTAGTTGCTAGAATACATTTTAATTAACTCATTATCAGTATTCGCTACATTTCTGCAAAAGCGTCTTCTTAATTTGGAGATAACATTATTCATCAGTTTGAAGCACTGCACAAACACGTAACAAAAAGCTAACATACCCCAAAATAACTTACGCAACGTGGACATACTATAGAAACATTATCAACTACCTGACCAATACTCTGTAACAGAGAGAAATAAGAGCTTTAAGAAGGACTACAAGACAGCTCTGTTGGATTTCTCCCTTTTGTAAAGTCTACAGGAGGAAAATGGAAGAGATGATTGCTGGAGAAGCAAGCTGAAAAGTAGCTGAAAAACAAGCAATCAAGAACATCCTCATTTTTCATATGGAAGTGGGAAAAGATCAATATCTTAATATTTGAGGAGACGACTAGTAAGACATGAAATAAAACAGAAAAGAATATGAAAGATGACATCTAATTGTATTTGATGCAATGGAGTATGGAGAGATGGAGGTGGATCTGAAAGAAATGAGCCAGGAAAAAGAACTTTTACAGAGGTACTCTAAATTAATTGTAAGATGGGAGATGTCTAAACTGAAAAAGAGGCTACCTCAGAATATGATTTGATGGAATTGTGAAGTAACGGAGGCAATATGGCTTCAACGATTTTTAGCGATGATACTGACAAGCGACAGTTTTTGAGAAAACATGCAGAAATTTAGCAGTAAAATTCAGATAATGCTCTGACCTTGAATAAAGGACCAAGTCAAAATAGGAAGGCATAGTATAAATAAGAGGTATAATACAGGTGGAATCTATGGTAATTGGAGAAAAAGAAACCCTGAAGAGAACTAAAAGCTCTGTCTTGGCCCAGTTACATAGAAACTACCTGATTTGCATCTATAAATATGTGTCAAAAATTCATGCTGAACTTTTACATTTTTAAGTAGTAGATGGGTCAAGACCAGATAGAACTATCTATAGGGAGTCATCTAAAGGGAGTTCCTCTACAGCGCAGACAAGCTTCAACACCTAATCCAGAACAGAATGACGACTTTCAGTTAAATGGCACATAGTTCAGAAAGATATTTGTGGCATGAATTTGTTTAGCTTCAGCTTTTGGATCCTGCAGCCTCTGAAAGCGTGATGCATTATTGTATTATTCATTAATAAAAGATATTGAAACATTAGGGTAAGAATATTCAATGGGAGAACACCCCTAGAAACATCCTTACTAGAAGAATATTCTTAATGGCTAACTATTTACGTACTGCTATGCAGCTTTTAATCAATTTGAAATCTACTATGATATTTGGGGAACAAGCTATAGTATTGGAAGCAGTTTTCACTAAGAACGTGTAAAGGTTGAGCTGATCTAAATGTGCATGAATCTAAACAAGGACCGTTAAAGCAAGGCAATCACCATTTCAGCACACGAGCAAACCAGAGCGGCAGCAGTAGCTGCTAGTTCAGAGAGCTATGTTAACACCACCTGTGAAAACTTGCTGCGATCAGAGGCACCTTCCTGTCACCTCTGTTGGGCTGAGGACGCTACGTACCACTGATTACNTAGCATCAGAAGGTAAAACTCTACCTCTCTATATCCCTCTCATCCAAGACCAAATCCAAGGATACACTTAGAAAAATGGGTTGAAGTTATGTCTTCACTTTCTATTAAGGCACCTCCCTAC
>VZTQ01013164.1:577621-608176 GCA_013400755.1 Pelecanoides urinatrix
ATTAATAAAAGATATTGAAACATTAGGGTAAGAATATTCAATGGGAGAACACCCCTAGAAACATCCTTACTAGAAGAATATTCTTAATGGCTAACTATTTACGTACTGCTATGCAGCTTTTAATCAATTTGAAATCTACTATGATATTTGGGGAACAAGCTATAGTATTGGAAGCAGTTTTCACTAAGAACGTGTAAAGGTTGAGCTGATCTAAATGTGCATGAATCTAAACAAGGACCGTTAAAGCAAGGCAATCACCATTTCAGCACGTGAGCAAACCAGAGCGGCAGCAGTAGCTGCTAGTTCAGAGAGCTATGTTAACACCACCTGTGAAAACTTGCTGTGATCAGAGGCACCTTCCTGTCACCTCTGTTGGGCTGAGGACGCTACGTACCACTGATTACCTCACGACAAGAAGGACATNTATGTCTTCACTTTCTATTAAGGCACCTCCCTACCTTAACTGCCATCTCAGTGCCATCTCACTGCTGCCTCTGGATAACAAAACCACCTCGTGCTTGACACTGTGTTTACCTGTGCAGACTTGAGTGAGAACTGGGGGACAGCTGTATAGGGTTTTTTATCAGAGCAAAGTGACCAGAAGAACATATTTGGAGAGATGTACGAAAAAGAAAGAAATATAACAAGCAGTGGTGGATGAGATGCCTTTTGTGGGAGACTGCAGATGTGACCAGAGTGCTCTGCCGAGCTCATTAAAGTGACTTCTGTCAGTAAGTTTCAGACTTACTTCAAGAGCAACAGTAAATGCCTCAGGCTCTAGCTTTTAAATAATCTGCTGGCATCAGACATGGTTACTTATCATATAGTAAGTATTTTTATTTTTATTTTAAAACAGGTTAAACTGATAGATTCTCTTTCAGCCTTGGCAGTTCCCTGTTGACAGGCTGAAGGATGCACTTGGCCCCTTAACCAAACTAGCAGTAGTTTGGTACAGGCTCCAGAGGAGGCAGACCTGAGCCACAGCCGGGCCAAGAACTCCTCCAGTTCCAATCTGTTCTCTGAAAAACCACAAAGGAGCATCACACAGTGAGCATCGATGCACATGAGCTTGGAACACCCATCATGCGATGAACACATCAATAGTGGATGGTGCTTCCAAGACTCATTTATCAAGGAACAAAGAAAGTTGTGGGTACAAGGAGTCTCATGCGTACTTTTCTTATCTCATGTAATTTGACTACAAGCCAACCACTTTATTGCATATATATGAGAGTCTAAGTGAGCCTTCTTTGAGCTCTCCCTGCTAGGCAGCGTGGCGATGATCTCCCCTTGAGCTGGGACGCCTTTCAAGGTTGCTCCTTGAGGCAGAGAGACCTTTTACCAACGGCAGGTCTTTAGCAAGTGACCAATATTGCGTATAACGTTGTAGTGTGGTAACTTCAATTGTGCCGTGGTAACTTCGAATCATTGTTCAAACGATTGTACCATACAGTAATAGAGTGAACCTTGCCATAGAATTTTAAGTCGTGCTTTTACAACATCGTATTATAACCACTTTTGCTAATACCTTTGACAGTGGTTCTTTAAGGGATCTAAATCACGCATTCATGACACAGGCAATGCATTTCAAGAGACATACAGACAAGAGGAACAGAGAACAAAAAAAATGAATGGATGCCTTAAAAATAGAGCTCATTAGGAAACAGTAAAAGAAGTGGGGTTATTTAGTCCGGAGAAAAGATGTTCAAGAGAGGACAAGATAATGGCTTTTCAGTATATAAAAGGCTAATAGAAGGAAAGGGAAATAATAATTTTTTCTATGGACACGGAGAATACTTACCCTTGCTCCATTTTGTAAGTTAGTTATTACGAAAGAGTTGGTGATCAGTATAACTAATAATGAAACATGACTGTGACTGCCGCAGAGTCATCACTACAGCTTTTAAAAAACGCACTGTATGACATCTGCAACATGAAGACTGACATGATTTGACTCTGCCAGGGAATAGCAGAAACACACAGCTTCCTTACTGTTCTGCCAGCCATATTGCCAATTAATCAAATGGTTTGTACACATTCCGTATATGTAAGAGGAAACTCTTTTGTCTCTCTTGGGGCCTTGTAGACCCACACAGCACCTTTGCAGTTGGTGTATAAATCATGGAGACCATCTACCCCCAAGTTTCTTTGCTAGCACAAGCTCCAAAGTATAGGACCCTATAACAGAAAGGGAGTCACAGAAACCATAAAGACAACAGCTCTCAAAGAAGTGCTGTTCCTGCAGGATAACTCAATCTTTTTTCACATGTGCATTCACACTTGCATTAATTACAGAATTTAGCATGTAGTGGCCTTAAGATGTGGAGCTAACTGATCAGAGTCTTCTTAAAGTAAAGACCCCATAACAACTCAAGCAAGACATCCTATTTTGAAGATGCAAATATACCGTTCTTGGTAAACGTGTATTAATCCCAGGGTAGCTGTTCTGTCCATTCTCAAAATATGGACATTTTTTCAGAAAAGTTTCAGAAGCCACCATAGACTTGGAGAAGTATTTCCATTTTACACGGCAAAATCTAATACACTAAATCCATCAACTTACATGGCCCTTGGTTGGCTAATGCTTCTTTCTGCAAATGCTGTAAAAAAGAGCATCTGTTTTTTTCCCCTATCAAATACCAATCAAGCTGTTTACACCTAGAAGGGGAGAGTGAAAATTAGCAGAAAAAGCAAAACCTAAACCCCAAATCGGATAAGTGGATCCTTCATTAAGATGAAAACATCAATCAGTATCTACAAACTAGTGTGTACAGCAGACCAGCTGTGAGGGCCTGAATCATTTTCATCCATTAAATTGATGCTTAATATATTGAACCTGCCACCCACCCCACCATATGAAAGCTTGCTCCTGAGCCTATTAATCTAAGTAAGGCCAAAACATTCAGCAGAAAAGGCCTTAAAGATTAAGACAATTCTTCAAAAGCCTTATTGATGTATCCAGTGGCCGCTAAGATGCATGGCTGCAACCCTTAGAAGACTATATTATGCTAATACCGCCGTTAGGTGTTCCCTTCTGGGACTACGAATGGCAAACAGCCTTGAATGGCCTCTTTTCCTAACTCGGGGGGGATTATAGGTGTTTTATACAAATAAAGAATCTCTTCCATTTATGTGCATAGATCAGTCTTTGAGTCATTCTTCTTAAACAGTAATAAATGCCAGACTTCTGCTTAATCTGATAGTTATTAACTAGTGAGTATCCATGGTCATGCAATATGGCTGGTTCTGTGGGTTTGATAACTTTTAATCTTGGAAAAAATATCAGACAAAACAGATATACTGTTTACAAAAGTTCACAAAAATGTAGTACTCTCACCGTCAGTGCTACCATTACTACCAAATCCTGCACGTTTCCTTTGAACGCTAAGCATGAAGATGACTGAATTAATTACTGAATACAGATTTAAAAAAAAAAAAAAAAGAGCATCTGACAGCACTCAGACCCTTGAGGAAAATACTTGGTATTTCTTGGCCCAATCTTTCTACCTTCAGAGCTCAAACTGCAGTAGTGAACTCTTCGCTGCCCTTTTGTGGCTAACCACCCATTTAAAGCTCAACTTGTCAGGACTTTCTGCACGAGTAGAGGTAGAGGCTCATGGTGTGATTTACTGCTGAACATCAAGATAAGCAGCACTGTCACAAAAAAAAAAAAAAGGTAATTAGCTTAATAAGCATTGCTGTTTTGTTGCCTGTTTATATATAAGCCTTACTGCATAGGAAGAAGATGTCTGCATGCCCGATGAATAGCTCTAGGTTCCAGCACACGCTTCCCCCCCTCCAGATTGGGAACTCCTGGGTTTTACAGTGTTCCTAGGGCATTCCGCACTGCAAGTAGGGGCCATCCTGCTACCAAGAAATGAAGAAATGACTCCCTCTTTACATATTTACTTCTAATAAGTTCCAGAGATTTAATTACAAAGTCATCTTGTGAGATGAGGGAGATGCAATAAGATTCTGGTAACATTTCAGCTATCGTAGTATGAATTGAGAATGGGAGAGCACTTCAGCTATGTTTTATAGCTGTTCTACAGATGTTTGAAAGTGATGATTGAAGAGGTATGTCACATCTAGAACTGGTCCTGGAGAATGTAAATCCATGTTCATGTGAGATTTAGCAAGGCAGCTACAAATTACACCACCTATCGTGGTGAAACAATGTAGAATTACATAAATACAACAGCACCTCTTCAGCATTGTAGGTCTCAAGTCATAGCAGATGTCCAAGGAAAGAATAGTTGCAGATACTGTAAAGACAAAGACTAAGCTAAGGTACTTTTGCTGTCTTTGGTGAGCTGCAATGATTACCAAAGTACTTGATGAACAACACTTAACATTTTTAAAAGACTGAAAGTCTTTAAACCAGAGAAGACTTATGCTGCAAAGGGATGCTCTGTGAATTTATATTACTATGACAGAAAAAAAAAATTAATATGGAAATGAAAAATCTAAACCATTCTCAGCAGTCTAAGATCAGAGTTAAAAAAAAAAACAGGAATCAACTTGAATCTGGACTATGGTGTCAACTTAAAATGGCTATGGTGTCATAGAATCACTAAGGTTGGAAAAGACCTCTAAGGTCATCGAGTCCAACCGTCAACCCAACCCCCCCATGCCCACTAAACCATGTCCCCAAGCGCCTCATCTACACGTCTTTTAAATCCCTCCAGGGATGGGGACTCCACCACTGCCCTGGGCAGCCTGTTCCAAGGCCTGACCACTCTTGCAGGAAAGAAATTTCTCCTCATGTCCAACCTAAACCTCCCCTGGCACAACTTGAGGCCGTTTCCTCTCGTCCTATCGCTGTTACTTGGGAGAAGAGACCCACCCCCCCTCGCTCCAACCTCCCTTCAGGCAGTTGCAGAGCGCGATGAGGTCTCCCCTCAGCCTCCTCTTCTCCAGGCTGAACACCCCCAGTTCCCTCAGCCGCTCCTCATCAGACTTGTGCTCCAGGCCCTTCCCCAGCTCCGTTGCCCTTCTCTGGACACGCTCCAGCCCCTCCATGTCCTTCTTGTCGTGAGGGGCCCAAAACCGAACCCAGGATTCGAGGTGCGGCCTGATGGTTGACCTCAGCACACATTGGTGCATGGGGTTGTTCCTCCCCAGGTGCAGGACTTTGCACTTGCCCTCACTGAACTGCACGAGATTCCTGTCAGCCCGTTTCTCCAGCCGGCTGAGGTCCCTCTGGGTGGCAGCACGACACGTTCGCATATCAACCACTCCTCCCAGTTTTGTGTCATCAGCAAACTTGCTGAGGGTGCACTCTGCCCCATCATCCAGATCATTAACGAAGATGTTGAAACAGGATCGGACCCAGTATTGATACCTGAGGTACACCAGGAGTTACTGGCCTCCAACTACATTTTGCACCACTGATAATCACTCTCTGGGCCCGGCCGTTCAGCCAGTTTTCAATCCACCTCACTATCTGCTCCATCCAGCTCATAGTTCACCAGTTTCTTTGTGAGGATCTTATGGGAGACAGTGCTGAAAGCCTTACCAAAATCTAGGTCGACAATATCCACTGCCCTCTCCTCATCTCCCAAGCCGCTTGTTTCATCACAGGTTAGCAGGGTTGGTTGAGCATGACTTCCCCTTGGTGAATCCATGCTGGCTACTCCCAATCACCTTGTCATTCATGGGCTGGGGAATAGTTTTCCAAGATTAGTTGCTCCATCACCTTCCCAGGGATTGAAGCAAGGCTAACCAGCCTGTAGTTCCCTGGGGCCTCCTTCTTGCCCTTTCTGAGGGTAGGAGCGATCTAAGGGTGATGCCATTCATCTTGTGCAATACTCGTTTAAACCTTAACCTTTTAAGCTAGTACACTTCTGTAGTGCATGCAGCTGTTACGTGCAGGAGATTTACACAGAAACAAACTGGGCTTAATTCCTTAATTCTAACAGTCTCCAAATTTTTAAAACACTGCCAAGTTCCCCCTGCTGCCAGTCCAGGACCGGTTACTTCTGTTCATGCAACTGTTGCTGGAGAGTCCTCCTGTGCTATGAGAATTCTGGTCTCTCAAGAACAACAGGATAAAGCAGATATGTAATATTTATGGATGAAGTACTAACTTGCTGATTTATTCGATTCGTATTACATAACCTGCTGATTTATTCATTTCATGAGCCAATAAGTGCTTCACGAAATGTTCCTTCTTTAAAAATAAAAAGCAAAAAACAAAAAAAACCATACCAAAACAAAAAACCCCACTACCAATTCAGCAAACTCAGAACATTTACGAACATTTATGACTGTCTCCTCCTCCACCCATTCTGATCCAGGCCTCTCTTCCCTTTAAAGAGTTCTAAAGTCAAACCTTCCCCCACCCCACCCCCCCAAAAAAAAAAAGAAAAATGCCTTTGTAAAGAGATTTTCTGAAACTCCCTTAGTTTCCAAAACATGCAGACTAGGCTGACATTTTCTTTCGCCAGTAACATCGCACGTGAGACTTCTACAAATACTTTTATAAAAGAAAATCACACTGGATACCTCCCTGAAATAGAGGTTTTGCTGACAATTTGAAAGAATGCTAGGAAGGCAAGAAAGGCTGTCCAGTTCCAGATGATGCATGAACTTAGGTGATGTCACAGTTGCCTCTGATCTAAAAATCAGGGCTACACAAGTCTAGCTATCCTTAGTATCTCCGTCTGGAGATTCAGAGATTCAGCTTGTAAAAGATTTCTAACGCAGTGTATCAGAATTATCTTGACTTCAAGGAAAAAGCTGCAACTATGTCTGTATTCTACTTCTGAAACAAAAAGCTCAGTAAAGCCCACAGGACTGTACAGCTCCATTCGTACACCCAAGTCTCCAGATCTCCTCCTTCCTAGAGCTCTAGACTGAGATAAAAATAAAGGTCACTTTTTTTTGGAATACTGAATACAGGGACGGGTGAAACATTGGCAAAAGAGATGGCAGGAAACTACCCCATCCTACCAACCAATATGGACTAGACAACGTAGGAAAACTACCCTAGTGGTAGTTCCTGAGTTAGGGTTGTACTGAAAAGCATTACAATGCCTATCTGGTCATACTGTTCAGCTACAATCTCCAGCCTACAAATGAGCAGAAAAATAAACACAGAAAAACACTTAAACTGCATCAGTTAAATGCAGATAACCAGATAATATCTGTCTTGACTTCAACTTTCCCTATTTACATTTTACAAATTAGCAATTATATGTTCAAATCCTTTTTCTTAGATAGAAGATAATAAATACTATGGTGGTTTTCTACCACCAGCAGGGAAAGATTTGCTAACAGAATTCTTAAGTGATACTATCTTTATCTTTAGTAAAGTTTTCCAAAGCTGCTTTCCTGGACAACAGACGTGAAGCAATCTAGTTACTGTTGACTGAGGCATCTTAGGATCTAATGAAATATTCATTGGTTTCACAGTATTGGTATTTTTGAAAAATCCACAAGAAAGTTTGGGCATATATTAGCTTACTAGAAATATTTGAAATTTTTTCTCTAGAAGGTCTAAGCATACAAATTTGGCATGCACTGGACAACAAGCTAATCACATTTGAACTACCTGGCACTGGCTAATAATACCTCAATTAAACTGCATAATTTCCAATCACTTCAATAGCCGTATCAGCTTCCTTGGCATGGGTTTCATGCATATCTGAGCAGAAAAGTTACACGGTCTCCATTTTTAAAGAGCCTTCAAATCTGAAGCATTTTACACCCGTCAGCCAACATCACAAATCACTTAAAATTCAGAATAAACGCGATGAAAATCTGGCCTATAAATGTCTCCTTGATCTGATCATCCCAGGAAGATATAATGCCCTGTTTCTCATCCCACCTAACTGAGCCAAAAACCATGGCAGTTTTGAGTTAGTTTTCTCTTCTATTATTATTATTATTAGAAAGTTGCTTTCAGCCCAGGCAATTTTTGTGCTTTATCTTTCCTTCTTTTCATATCTCTGGCTTCTTCACTGTAAGTTTCCCTGCACAAGTCGTATCAACCTGCCAGATTAGTTACCTTTGTAAATAAATTGTCTCAGGACTAGAAGCAACAATCTTGAATTTGCACAACGTACCAGTCACAATGACTCATGCCCAAGCACGCTCCAAGGATGTAAGTGGGCTTTTAAAAGACTCTCCTTTCAGATGATTTCTTCTTGCTGAGAGAGCTACTGTAGCACAGGGAACCAGAAGTGAGAGCACAGACAATGTCTGGCATCTGGTTTAAATGTTCTCCCACTAGTTGCTGGCAGCAAGAAAGTAGATTGATTTAGAAAGCCTGGAAAAAGGGAATGGAGAAAGGAAAGGATAAAATCTGAACAGCTATCAGGAAACCAAACAAAAAGAGCCATCAAGGGACAGAAGATCAGCATGGAGCTTTGCCAGCAGGAAAGCAAAATTGGTAGAGATAAGGCTCCCAGTCCCCCACCTCATACAAGGAGAAGTGCCAGGGAGAAGTTGTTAGAAGAAAAGAGCACGAGTAGGAGCTGAAGGAAAGAAAAGGCATCGGGAGGAAGGGCAGGGAATGAATGGAAGGCTAAAGCAGACAAGACATAACCAGGGACCATGGAGGGAGTGCCAAGAGTGCGGCTGTAAGGAAAAGGGAGTATGAGGAACATCTTGGGGAACGTGACAGGGAAGGAACGCTGTCTCATCCAGAACATATTCTTCAGACCTAGAATTGTCCCTAATATATCAGCCTCTCAACATGCCTTTGTAGCCAAACACACCCAGGCAAAGCAAATGGCAAAAATTAATCATG
This sequence comes from Pelecanoides urinatrix, assembly GCA_013400755.1. Lineage (NCBI taxonomy): Eukaryota > Metazoa > Chordata > Aves > Procellariiformes > Procellariidae > Pelecanoides > Pelecanoides urinatrix. The sequence continues at coordinate 586,377 of VZTQ01013164.1, forward strand.
TGTTGTTGGTTTTGGGTTTGTTGGTTTTGGTTTTTTGTGGTGGGTTTTTTTGTGGTTTTTTTTTGTTTGTTTTTTTAATAATCAGTGATAGTTGGTATTTTGCTACTACCAGTTGTTCTACTGAGCTGAGTAACAGACTTCATTATGTTCCTGAAGGTCCTAACCCAACTGATGATCCAGTCTCTCTGTGGTTAAGGAGGAAAATGTGTATTAGGAACCCTAAGAAATGGTTCTGAAGTCAAGTAATTAAGCTGTTTGTGCTATACTTACAAGTCTTACGAGAATCCTTTTCATACAATAAAAATTATCTACCTTCTCTGATTATTAATCTCTCCTGACACTGGCTTTTTTTGGTAACACCTGCTCCTAACACGTTCTCCGCTCATGTCAAATATCTCCTTAATTTCCCACATATTTTTCTCTGCCATGTCATCTTTTTTGTCCTTCAGCTCTGCGCTTACATTGTACCAATTTCTACTTTCTTTCTCAGTTATTCCTTTGTCTCCTGTTTCTCTTGAATGTGCTGCCAAGCTTTCAATTTTAAATTATTTTTTATTTCCCTTTTAGATTTGCCAGAAATGACTCAGTCCCCTTTGGACTGTATTTGCCTTTACAAAAAAGTTAAACTGAGAAGAAATTACATATTGTTTCACACTATGTGCACTCACTATACACACAGCCTCCCTCCTCCCACTGGTATGATGTAACAGATTACAATGCAAAAATCACAATTTAGAAAAAAATAATTTAAAAATCACACAGCTTTTACATCTTCAAAAGCTTATCCTTTACACAATGTCAGATGCAAAATACATTTCATTATATTGTACCTGCAAGTGAGTAAACAGGGTTGTGGTTTGGTTTTGTTTTTTTTTTTAATGGATTAATTGGCTTGTTTTCACAAATTTACAGACATATTAGATTATCTACAGTTAATATATATATTAGGACCAAGTTCTGACAGAAAATTAGTTGGCAAACAAAAGCTATGAGCAATGAATTAGTAAGCACCAAATCTTCATAGTTGCATAAATTCTGCAAGGCACTTGAAAAAACAGATATTTATTTTGAAAAACGGTAAGATAAATGCCCTAAACTCCTGCAGCATAATTTATAGATCCTAGGGCCAGAAATAAGACAAAAATTGTCTTCTTTTATGCCATACAAACAAAAATCAAAAAGGCTCAACAGAGCAACAATTTGATCTTCTGTATAAAATAAAGCATAATTACCAAGCCACCTTTGTGTTTCCGTCAATAAGTAGTATTTAAGTGAAACATTTCTTCCAGAGACATATCTGGCCCGAGTCACATACAACATACTGACTATTCATGTGTCCAGGAAGCATAACTATCAGTCCTTTATCTTTTCGTGATTATTCTACACTTCTGCTGTTTTAATACATCCTTTTAAGACCATGATTACCAAGACGTTTACAGCACACCGACAGCGACCCTTTACTAATGACTTAGAAATAAATTCCTCTTCCTATTCAAAACTCGCATTTATAAATCCAAATGCTCATAGGTCTTTTGCCACAGGATTTCATACCAGAAATTCAAACTGACCTGGCTTGCCTTTTGTGAGTTCCACATACTCTTGAAGCCACAGCTACTCAAAACATATTCCCTTGTTCTGTTCCCACGTTGGTCTGGCCAACATAGGCTGGTTTTTTTTGTTTGTCTGGGGGTTTGGGGGGTTTTTTTGTTTTTTTGTTTTGTTTGGTTGGGTTTTTTGTTTGTTTGTTTTTTCTTCTTATAACTTACAGCCTGCATCTACACCTTTGGCAACATTAAAATGGACTTCATTTATACAGGCCACGTTGGCCGATTGATTACATTTCTCCAGTGTTTTCCATTTACTTGCCATTTCAACATGAGCAAATCTACAGTCAGCTATAATTCTTATGAGAATATTTTTATTGTCAAATCACTGATATACTGATGATCTCTTCTTTTCCATTAACTGAATTTCTGGGCTGGGAAGGAGGAATGAAATCACACTAACTGGCTCACAGATACCTAGGTCACCTTAGATGACCTCTTCTGAGTACGGACATAGTTGTGTTCTTTTGGTTTAGGCACTTACCTGCAATTTTATATTTTGAATTTAAAAAATGAATGCTAATAGGCTAGAGAGCTTCTTTGTCATTTCTTTAAAGATTTGTCAGCTGATTATCCAATTCATAAATGGCAATACAACACTACTGCAGACAGCTTAGCATCCTCTTGATTCCTAACAGACTAGACGAGTTCACCATCTTCATCATGTGATAGGTGAACACATCATTAGAGGCAACATGACTTTTGCTAGTGGTTTTGCTAGTTTTTGGTGGTTTTGCTTAGCAGGTTTTTGTAGCATTCACAGCATTTATTTAATTTCTCTCTCACAGTACCTGTTCTTGTCTGAACAGTTTTTAATATTCAAATTCCTTTGTAAGAGGGAAACACAATAGTTAGCACTGAATGAAAACAAGTTCCAAAAGGCAAAACCAGCCAAAGATGCCTGGTTTTAAAGTGCTATCATGTCCGGAGTTGTATTTTTGTTTTGTTTTAAAGTGAAAAAAAAAATCCTACTGAAAGAACTGTGTTTTCAGTTGATGAAAAAGAATGCCATATTTCCTCTCTGGATCAGATCAAGCATGAAAACCCTCAGTGCAGACGTAGGAGGAAAGAACATAGGAAAACTCAGTGGGTAGAAATTAGTGTGTTACTGTGTCAACACTAATGCCAATAAATGAACGTTTGGAAAAATAACAGGTGCGATACTGTGCTTGCTGTCACTGGTGCCCATCAGCATCAGTACGACTGTTACACTACTGAAGAGGGGTCCAAAAACTAACAGACATGGTCATCAGGAGATATGTGGCATGCGAGTAGTTACAAATGATCTATTCTTTCTTAGCTTTTATAGCCCTCCGCAGGAACATGACCAAAGAGTGAGTTTTAAGAGTGGCTATTACTGCATAGTTAATTGTATTTTCTATTGCTAAAACAGCTTGTCCTTTATTTTCACCTGTTTAAAGCATGCTATACCAACAGGCAAACCTATTTCCAATCAGACTTAGAGGAAACAAAATTGTAATGAAGTCAATCTTTCCCTCCTTTCTTCCTCTTTGGGTGCCATGCGGTACCAAGATGCAGCAATAAATTGGGCGAGGTGTCCTTTGCCAGTCAAGAAAACTTTTAGTACAAGCCTGGTAAACATAGACTGCGCAAGGTTTACAATCTGCACTACAGCGAGCAATGGCAAAGCCCAATATGTGACAATGCTTTAAAACTCAAGAAATAAAGATTTCTTTCAGACTGTGTCCTGTTAGAGAGCAGTGAGCTGTCACGACCACTTATGAATAAGCAGCTCATCTCCTGGCAACACACTGAAATCTCATCTTTATTGGATAGGATGTACGCAACGCTATTATCTCTTCCGAGATTTTAGACCTTTGAAAACTTAATTTAGATAAGCCCCTTCATAGGTACAGTCAAGACTTCTGTGAAACCAGCTCACAAAATATATTGTCTTGCTTACTGAAGACCTATACTTCATATATTTAGGTCAGTTATTGGGGATATCCATTGGCATATATAAGATACTTTTACTAAGGAGTCTCCCTGAACAGAAGAGGTGCTGCCTGTCAATCTCCCGGAAAGGATTAGTTTGATTATCTGTTAACAGAGTATCAAGTACTTAACAGCCCTCGCTCTCTATTTTAAATGAGAGATTTCAGGCTGGATTTATCCACGCGAATTATATTATAATCTTGCCCAGAAATATATGTCATTTTGATAGTGTTTATAAGGATGAGAAAGACAATCACATAAAGGAACTGCTTTATATCTAAGGCTGGCAAAGGTAAAAACAGTAAAATATTAGTCTTTTTTTTATATTGCAAATACCATAAATAACTTTGTTCAACAAAAACAAAACAACAACCTATCCTTTTTATTGTATTAATAAATCAGCAGCAGACAAGAACACTTTGTCATAATGGTGTAAGTGTCCTCCTGCCACTATCACCCAACAGCCGTTAGAATAATATTCACTTTGTTTTCCTTACTTGATGCTGTTTCTCAAGCACAGCCACGTACTCTGCGCAACAACTGACCCTCTATCCATCTCTGGGCTTCTGTCATTCCACGCGTTATTGCTAGTAGGAATGTTTTATTTGCCACTACCAGTCACACCGAGAGTTTTAATGATTTATGAAGCTCCACTTCATGAAAAAAAGCAACGGGTACCTTGTGCAATCTCTCCACAGCAGATAAGATGCTTAGTCACTCTAAAGGCAAGACGGGGTTACTCCTCCACACGTTAGAAATCTCTTTATGACTGCTAGCAAATAAGCTCTAGGCAAAGGATGTAAGTGTCACTTACTACTCCTAATTCTCAGCCACTTGGCTTTCTTTACAACCCAGAACATACTCAAGAACTGGAAACAACCCCCAGATCCTGCCGCAAACAGCTGCAGCTGAACTATTGTGGGGAGGAACCCAGAAGCCACGTTTGGTTTTATTACAGACTTCCTATAAGATGCTAGTCAAGAGAGATAAATCTGTGTTTTCAGAGACCACTACGGCATTCCTTTTTCTGGTTCACCTTGCTTCAGAAAATGGGCTGAATTTTCAGAAGCTTTAAGGACTCTAATCTGTAAATGAGGGCCATAGGCTCTCAGAGTGCTAATTGCTGAGACAAGGTCTTCTGTTCACTGAAGCACCCCAAATCCAGGGAATATCTCCAGCATTTTATCCATAAGTCTATCCACTACCCAATTACTGATGTCTCAAATTAGCATGATAACACGTACTCTCACAAGAATACCGTAAACTTTCATGAATGAACATTTCACACGGATGCTCCGGCAAGCGCCTGGATATACTTGCTCCAGGTACTTTCTCTCAACATCAGAGGATTTTGCATCCTGCTCTCAGTATACACAGGATCTCGCTCAACTCCTAACACACACAACATGAGAGAGCAGAAAATAAAGCATGCCAGGAACACGCAGGGGAAACGCCAAAATCCTTAACCAAGGCTGAAAGTTTATGAAGGTACTACAAACCGAAATAAGATTTATTAGTGAAAATCTAATATCAAAGGACTTCGTCTTCCAATTCACACAGCCATGAGAAGGGGAGAGGAGTCGCTATGAGAAAAGCTGCTATTTGAAGGAGTTCAGCAACCCCCCCAGGTGACACCAAGCCCCAGAAGGTGTCCAGGGCGATGAGGGCTTTCCACCACGGTGAGTCACCCAGTGTCACAGACAAGGGTGGGGATGCAGCCATGGGGAAGGGTCAGACTTGGCATATAGAACGCAGGAGACTCCTTCCTCAGCTGGGGAGATGCAGATGACTAACGATCAGTGGATGGGGCTCATTTCTGCTTGGCTAGGACTTGCTACGTAACAAGGAAGTATGTCGAGTCCCTCTGGAAAGACAGAAACCTTCTTGAAGCAAGGAATAAGTAAGAAGAGGTCCCACCGCACGGAGAATACCTTGAAGATAGTGGCACTGCTTCTTCCGCTCCTGCTGCTCTTGTTTCTTCTGCAAATGCTGACTCAGCAAATTGGACTCATCAGAGCTACCCAGAGATGGGAGGCGATTACGGCTTCCTAGTCCCTTCTCACTGGGGACGCTTCCTGAAGAGCAGGGATAGACAACCTTACTGGTTCCAGTCCCATCAGAAATTCACCTTCTCGGCCTTATGTTGTCTTCCTCCCTGCTTTGGTGAGGATGATGGTGATGGCAGGGGCCTTATCACTAGAATTGCCTCAGAGAGAAAGGGCAACTGCAACTTTTTTGAGAGCTCCAGCCTCCAGGGAATAAATGATATTAAAGGATTATTAACCCTCAGGGGAGATGCCACAGTATCCAGAGACAGTAGACATGCCTATGCTTGGGATCACTGTGAAGAGATTACTATTCCTGTAGATTTGCTCAAAAATTTGGACTTTACCTATCTGTTCAAGAAGCTGGACAGACATTTGGCATGCAGTATGAGTATCACGTTGATTCTAGCAGTGGGTATAGTCACTGCTGGAGGCTACTGGGCAGGAGCCATAGAGGAGAAATGACAGCAATTCATCAAATACAACTGTAAAAAAACAGAAGATTTTGAGCACACAGCAATCAACTCTGGTATCTTCTTTATTTGTGAAAACATAGCAGCATTGTCCTTTATCTTGCTTATGCTTTCTTGCTCCTATGATCATTTAGTGTGTTTAATTACAGGATTATTCTGCATATATGCACCACTTGGGCTCTACAGCTGTCTCTCTGCTTCCTTGAACAAACTCCCATTTGGAGACCAGAAAGTTCATTTACAGTATCTTCACAAAGGCTTGGAAGTGAAGAAACTGCTCCTAGCAGGGTTCGGTATCTTCACTGCTGTCTTTTGGATGGTCTTCAGAAATGAGGAACAATGGGTCTGGATCCTGCAAGATGCTCTAGGAATCTCTATCTGCCTTTATGAGCTCAAAAAGGTTCACATAGCCAATATGAAGAACTGCAGCTTGTTTCTGCTGGTGTTCTTGGTCTGTGATGTCTTCCTGGAACTTATTGCTCCTTCACTAACCAGGTGTGGGGACAGCATAATGGAAATTATAGCTCTTGGACCATTTAATTCAGCACACCACAAGAAAATCCCATTTCTGCTGAAGATTCCAGTGTGGTGCCCTACATCAGGTTCTGACAGACCTTCTGCTGTCGTAGGCCTTGAGGACACTGTAATTCCTGGTCTCCTGGTAGCCTGCTCTCACAGATTTGACATTCAGGCACGCTCGTCGCAGATCTATTTTGTAACTTCTACTGCAGCTTATAGCTGCGGTCTGTTGGCAAGCTTTGTTGTTTCAGCGTTAACGCCGAACGATCAGCCAGCTCTTTTCTACTTGGTGCCGTTCGTTCTTACTGCTTGCCTGGTTGTTGCTTTTTTGTGCCAGGAGTTGAGAGCGTTTTGGACAGGCAGTGATTTCACAAAGCAGCCCTCCTGTCCTCCCTCAGAAATCAGCATCAGCGACCCTGATGCCCAAAAAGACCCAGATCCACAAATGTGACTGAAAGAAGTGGAAGAACACATAATCCACCATATACCCAATAAAGACCAATTAGATAATTTGTGTTGAAAAAAAGAATTTACCAATACCAACATACACAGTGAAGAGAAAACCTCATGTTACCCAGAGAAAAAGCAAGCACCAAACATGACTGATCTTGAACAAAATCTTAAATCGGAGAAGTGGATAGACACCATAGGAGATGAAAGAATTTTAGAGCCACATCCGGAGAAAACAGCTATACAATATGGCTGATTTCCAGGTAACAGAGGAAACTCTCTGGAAAGAGACTTTGAAAAGATTGTATGAACAGACAGCTCCAATCTAATAATAAAAGTGTAACCTGCAATAGCATCCTTTTTTTGTGAAACGCAAGTGCTTTATCTTGTTCTGATCTCTATGTGTACATGATACTCTTTCATTAAGCATTTCTATCCTGGAGCTATTACATACAATAGAGTGATATCAAGATATTTTATTTTATTAGTGTTGGATAAGAAGTTAAAGATAACCATAAATAATAAAAAACATTCTTATACAGTAACTCTAGGGAATTAACTTGGAATAAATATAAAGGAACCTACTGTTCTGGGGAAAAGGCTAAATAATGCCTCGATAGGCATCATTGAAAACTATAAAAAAACATGGATTCATAACTAAAGACAAAAATTGTATTTGTGCCAGGATGATGCATGACAGAACACAAATCTCTTAATGCAGCCACAAAAAAAAAAAAAATTGTTGCTGTTTTGTTTTGGGCTTGGGGTTTTTGTGGTGTGGGATTTTTTGTTTGTTTGTTTTGTTCTGTTTTGTTTTGTTTTTTTNTTTTTTTTTTTTTTAATTTGCATAAGGCTGATTTTCATCCTAAGCTGCCATACTCAATGTTTACTCCAAAGTAGGCATATGGAACATTTCATTTCTACTTATTTTTGTTATATTATCAACTGTATCACAGTCCCCCCCAAGAGTAATGAAGACCATGTGTAGTTCCTATAGAAGTTAAAGGATTGTTGCAAGGATTACCGAGAAACAGTCTGGCTCAATTTAGATAAGAAGTCATTATATATTTTACTACCAGTATGTTAATTTGGCCTGTTAAACTCCATTTGACAGATGGAAAAGAGGAAGCATAGTGCTGCCTGTGAACTCAGAAAGTGGAAAACTTGTTCACACACCTTAACTACAAGATCACACTTCCTTTTTGATCAAAATGCAAAAGGTAAAAATTTTATCCATTCTATCATAACATGGGGTGGAGAAAAGGAATGCCTAATTCTCACAGTATGGCTCCCAGCCACCTACTAAGCACCTCTCCTAAACCCTGTACCTCCAAAAATATTTAATTAGTAGCTCCTGATTGAGTATAGGCACAATTAATTTTGCACTTCCTATTTAGAGATTTAGGTACTTAGAGATTATGCTTATTAACGTACAGCTTAATAATTGGGAATAATAACGAGTAAACACTTTGTATTGGTTGCTCAGTGGAAACTGGGAAGAAACCTCTGGCATACAGCAAAATACAAGAGAGCCTGGCTGGACATACAGCACCCCCAGGAGATCTCATGCTTTTTTCTTCCACTTTTTATCAAGTCTCTTTTTCTTTCTTTGGTTTGACAATATAATTCCCAAAAAATTCCAGTATACAGTATACCCCACTTGTACTGGGGTCCCCAGTACTGTATCCACCTCTGGGGTCCCCAGCACAGGACAGACATGGACCTGTTGGAGCGGGTCCAGAGGAGGGACACAAAAACTATCGGAGGGCTGGAACACCTCTCCTATGAGAAAAGGCTGAGAGAGTTGGGGTTGTTCAGCCTGGAGAAGAGAAGGCTCCAGGGACACCTTACGGTCACCTTTCAATATATAAAGGGGGCTGTAAGAAAGATGGAGAGAGACTTTTTGCCACAGCCTTTAGTAACAGGACAAGGGGCAACGGGTTTAAAACTGAAAGAGGGTATGTTTAAGCTAGATATAAGGAAGAAATTTTTTATGATGAGGGTGGTGAGACACTGGAACAGGTTCCCCAGAATAGTTGTGGATGCCCCATCCTTGGAAGTGTTCGAAGTCAGGTCAGACGGGGCTTTGAGCAACCTGATCTAGTTGAAGATGTCCCTGTCCATGGCAGAGGAGTTGGACTAGATGATCTTTAAAGGTCCCTTCCAGCCCAAACCATTCTGTGATTCTCTATCCCACTATTTTAGCACATATTCATTATATATTTCAATAACATACTTTGGAGAAAAGCCACAGGCTCAAAGCTTCAAAAAAACTCCTAAGAATCTCAAAAGCAATGACAGATCGGTACCTCATTCCTACGTAGGAACTGAGGCCAAGAAGGGATGCTCTTAGATCTGATAATATACATCTAGTCGGACACCAGATCACCTGTCCATGATCAGCCAGGAAAAAAACTTATTGTGCGGAGGTTTTAAACAAGGGCCTCCCAGATTGCAGACCCACTACCCTGCCACCAGATAACTCTCAGTGTTGTTTCAACTTGAGAAAACTGAAACAGAATGCACAGGCAGACTTTCCACTGTGTCAAGTTTCACAAGCAGATCTTGATTTTCTTCTATTCAAAAAGCATTCTGACATGGAAAAATCATAGAATCATAGAATCATTAAGGTTGGAAAAGACCTCTAAGGTCATCGAGTCCAACCGTCAACCCAACACCCCCTATGCCCACTAAACCATGTCCTTGAGCACCTCATCTATACGTCTTTTAAATCCCTCCAGGGATGGGGACTCCACCACTGCCCTGGGCAGCCTGTGCCAAGGCCTGACCACTCTTTCAGGAAAGAATTTTTTCCTAACATCCAGCCTAAACCTCCCTTGGCGCAACTTGAGGCGATTTCCTCTCGTCCTATCGCTGGTTACTTGGGAGAAGAGACCGACCCCCACCTCACTACAACCTCCCTTCAGGTAGTTGTAGAGCGCGAGATAGTTGTAGAGCGCGAAATGGAGAAAGATTGTGATTTTTCCCCAAATCAGGAGAACTGCCTGTTAGAGAAACAATTTTGTCTCTCTACATCAACAGAAAGGTACAGTGAGGCAAGACAACCAAGACATTCAGCCAGAGGGACATGAAAACACATTCTCCTCAAACTTCAGTTTTACATGCTCATCAATTAAGAAAAGTCCAGTAGAAATTCCTACGTGTATAAGGTTGAGCTGTTAAAAAATTCCCAAGTGTCATGTTTCACAAAGAAAGCCCTGTGACTCAACACTGGACAGGACAAGCCACTGGACATTTTAAGCCAAGTTGTCAGTTGCTAAAAACAGCAGCTTTTTTTTTTTGTTTTAAGGGAGACATATTTCGTTATTCCCCATCCGCTGCAGTAAGAGGGAACTCTTACTGAAAGAAGGGGCAGCAATACCCGCAATCTTAATACAAAAGGTTTAAAAATTTACCATCAACTGTAACCAGCATCATTAAAACTGTGATCACAGTTGATGCTCCTCTGAGTAATATTAGTAACATGACAGCTAAAATATAGCATGGAGACCACAGAGTCATGCCATTAGACATGCTAAATAATTTTTAAATACTAACATGTTTCTAATAAGAGCAGTAAGCATCAGAATTTTATCTAAATTAATAGCCAGCTGTACTTAAAAACTATGATCAATATCTACCATTATGACTCATAATCAGATAAAATCCTATCAAGAACAATTACCCTCTTCATACAAAGGGCAAAAGTATATAGATAAACCATGCTGACTATCAAATTCTCCAAACGTGGCCACTTAAAAATGATTGAACTTCCACAGCTGATGCTGAGTCTTGGACACATTCTTTTATGGTTGTCACTATAGCATCTTTAACAGCACTAAGTAATAGGAGTCAAAATTAAGTAAGAACGGCTTTTGTAACAGTCACCAAATAGCAGTAACTCTTGTTGTGGACCTAAGCAGAATTTATATAAATGAAACAGGGAAAACCAGAATTAATTCCAAGCAGCCTGTTCGTTGTATTGGACCCATTTTTCAATACATCAAAGATGACATGCAGAAGTATGGAAATTAGTATGAAAACTAAACCAGTATCTAGCAACAGTCCTACAGAAGTAGAGGCTTGGAGAAAGGGAGATGGGGACTGGAATATCAAGAAGGTGTGGGAAGGGAACATGAGCAAGTAAATGATAGCTTGATAAACAAAGGAAGGATACCTACCAGTAGGTAGAGACTCCCTCAGAGGCATAAGCCCACGTGCATGTTCACAACCTGATCAGGCAAAACATCCAAACACTTGGGACCAGGCTTGCCCGTCTTAGTAGTGTCTAAGAAGTGTCTCCTCACACGTCTGAACGCAGTAAAAGAAGGAAATTAAGCGTGCCCCAGCCCTGAGCTAGGGAATACCTTCCCTTCTTGGGAACAGCAGACCAGACTGGAAATCACATCTCAAACAAATCTGTTTCCAACACCGAGGAGTTCTCAGAGGCGGGTGTCTCTCTCCTGGGACAGTGATCACATAGCACTTCATGTGATCCGAGCTCCAAGTAACAGAAATACAGATTTCTGGAAAGGAAGCATCCTTCAAGATGCTGCTGAGGTCACTTGCACTACAGTAGGAACTACCATGACTACTCCTAACAGTTCCAGCTTAGCTACTTCAGCTGCTCCTTGTCCTCCTGCCCAAGTTGAAAAGCACATGCAGCTCAGACTACTCTCCATGAAACTCATTTGCTACAGAAACAAAAACACGAGCATTTTTCCTTGCTTATGTCTGACAGCAAAAGAAAGCTTCTGTTCTGAGGGCCTTCAAAAGAAAACTGGTAGGTTAATAATGCTGACCTGGATGAAATTCAGAATCTGCCTCAAGTTAATATTTGGGCTGATCATTCAGTGATTTTTTTTATGCCTTCTTTTGTTAGGACAGAAGTGTAAACCAACAGGGCTTAAATTTCACCACTACTCTAACACAAGCGATAGCTGCTACAAAGGCTGTCTTCCTGAAGAGATGCCAGCGCAACGGATTTAAAAGGCTGACTTGAAACACTGGGGAATAGGATCACCCCCTGAGGGTAAAACCCTTGCTGAGCTGTGAGAAAACTCTGATGGAAGACCTAAGCCTGACAGATTCTGGAGGCAGGGAAAGGCTCACTGCCACAAACGCAAGGTCAGCTCCTCAGCTGCCATAAAGGAAAGAGAGGGGCAAAATTACGTGCTTCTCCTTTCCTTTGGGCCTCCTATAAAGACTACGTGAATCAGCGTAGCAGAAAGGACTGCTTGCAGCTGATCCCTCTGCAGACAGGGAGCTTGGAGAGTGTGGACAGTGAAGAAGATGAAGCAGTGATGAAAAATAAACTAGCAATTTCTTTCAAGATATACACTGGATTTTTGCTTTGCCACTACACTCTTTTTCCAAAGAGAAGACGCTCCTACAAGAGAAAATACCAAGATCCCAGGATGACGCCAAAGACCCGAAGAGCCAACAAATATGGGGTTCTCTCCTAGTTATTTTTAGGGCTGCGGGCTTAAAATCCCTGAGAACTTGTTGATACGTATGTATCCCCTAAACAAAGAGGGAAGATATATATATGAACACATGAAAGTGTACCAAACCTTAAGCCATGAAATATGGCTGGAAGCCTAATGTTCTAGGTAGTGGGCTACAGAAGGGACATGAAAAATACAGGATAAAAACAAACAAATCAAAGACATAGGCAATAGATCAAAAGACAGGTAGCTGGTAAGACATAAGAGCAGCTATGACAATCTGTAGGTTGGATCAGGCTCCAGCCTTGTTAAAATATGTGAAGAGCTCATAGCAATGTTATTGCTAGACCAAAAAAGTCCATGGTTGCAAGGCTTTGGGTATATGCATCCTTTCAATCTAAGCATGTCTTTGCATAACCTCTCAGAAGTGTAAGTCTGATCTTTTTTAATAGATGTTTCAAAAGTGTGATGAAATTGGCTTGATATTTCTCAGTTTGTCACTGAGAAAATGGTAAGAAGATTGTGTAGCGCTTTTGTGAAGCAAACCTACAGCCTTGCAGGACAAGTGACAAAACTATTATTTCTATCTTCATGGAGTTACAGAATATCAAAACAAGTTATTGTTGGCATGAGAAGCTTGTGACTTGACATTTCAGGCTGATGTTTACTTGAGTGGATATCTTTTGAAAACATCTTGATAAAAGAAGCATTTCAAAGCTCTAACAAAGAGTCCTAAATTGGCCGAGACCTGCAAAGAAACAAGCTTTAAAAATTCCATACTCTAAGAATCTGGTTACTTTAGACAACTCACTGCTGTAAAATTAGTTTGCGAACTACTGAGAAACCAGGGTTCTAGAAAATTCTTCACATGTAACATTTGCTAGAATACATTACATTTCACAGATACCTTCCAGCCTCCTTACCTCTTGTCCTGAAAGGTAGTATGCTGCTAGAAGACCGCCAATGAAGCGAATATTGACCTCAAAAACAGACACTTCGGAATTCTAGAACAGGAAGAAAGAGTAAATAATTAACCAACTCTCTAATCAAAGAAGAAAGAAAAATCATCAAGGCAGAGGCAAGTACGTACCCTAAACCAATCTGAATGCAAGGGTTTGTACTGTTTCAGTATCTAGATCCATACGGAAATTCCTGTGCATACCTTCATGACACCAAGTGATAATTCTAGTTACAGCTTCAGCTGATTTTTAAAAATCAAATTAGCTTTTCTCCTGCTCTCTAATGATATTAACACCACAAAGTGAAATTAAAGTTGTTTGGGGATGGTAGGAAAGAAGGCAAGGACTACACATTTTCATAATTCAGCATCTTTTCTCTTTAAGCATAAAACCAAAAATTCTGGGTTTACAGCATAAAGTAGAATAATAATTAGAGAATTCCTGTAATGTGTTTTCTTAACCTGAATTACCAATGTGCAATCTCAAATTCAGAGCTCCATTTTAACATAGTCTCTGTCTAGGAAGAGCCTTTATGTATTTAATGTTATGACAACAAGTACTGCAAGACCACTGAGAAACTCAAGAGGATTAACCATTTTACTGCCTTCCTCCACATTAATATCCTTGGGCTAAATTCACCAGTATCTTTTGACTCATTTAACCCACTGAAAAATTAAGAGGAACTAGATAGTTTTAACATCTTTCTGCCTCCCTCTGCACCCCATTCACTCCTTTGCCTGCATACAGTCCATCTGTCTCCCCCATAAACTTCTCTTCGTTCAACCCATTAGACACAGAAATGTACTTTTATTGAAAGATTTTGAGATAAGGGAGACTCTCCCTTTTATACAGAAAAGTCACTACAACGTACACAGGACAATGTGACCCACCAATTAGCACACAGGTGAAATGATACTTATAGGTATGTCTTTCCTTTCACACTATTTCTATGGCACCTGTGGTTATTTCATGCATTCTGCTTGTATCCAAAGTAAATGTATTTTGCACATATTACTTATTTCAGAAAGATTATATGAATACTTTAAAGATTATATGAATACTTTAAAGATTTCCTCAAATAGCACTGATGGTTGAAAGTCTAAAGTTTGAAATACTCTCAAACGTAGGTTTTTAGTAAAAGACATATTTTTATTCACATACAGGCGATACAAGAAAAATATCAACAATGCAGCATACGATTCCACTTAATACCTATTAAAGTCATGAATCACACAAGCAGTGGTACAGTGTAGAGTGAAACCAATTATTTCGATTTCCCAGTAAAAGAATCCAAGAGAAACAAATTTATGTATTTATTTATAAACTTCAAACCATATAAGGAAATTACTCAAGTCTGGTGGATACATAAGACAACTCATTAACCTTCAGAAATGTTTTTTGGTAAGTAGGAAGCTGTACCTGGACCCCAGTGGGCCACGTAAATTTCTTCCACCCAAATCCTAGATTAATTCTGCAAATTTATATTGAGATTGCCTCGGATCAGACAAAAGTTACGAAAGTAATTTAGTTCACCCTCATAATGGTACCATTATGTCTATGCTGCCTCTGATATATTTAGGGTCTTCAGTTTTAGACTGAATAATTATCTGACACTAACTGAAAAAAAGCAGAGTAGAATTTCTTTAATGTTTGCTGGACAGTCAATGTATAAAACAAAAGGAAAAAACCCAAACAAATCATTTCTGAAATGTAGGATATAATATAAAAACAACAGGAAGCATCCGCTCAATTCTGACTGGATACCTACATTTCATTTTGTGCATTACCGACTGAAAAATTACTTATGGAACCACAGGGCAAGTCCAAGGATAGAAATAAAATTTCCGTCACAGAGCCTGTGACAGTCCCAAAATTAGTAATAAGTACACTAATCAATAAGGATGAAATAGAGCTATTTCTCCCATTTAACACTTCCAAACTCTGCACACACGAGGAATGTCAGATGCTGTATGACCAACTGGGAAATTCTTGTGACAGATTCAGAACCTGTAGGCAAACTGAGACAACTCAAGTGGCATTCTTCATGTTAAAACATCTTAAGGACACAGAAGAAGAAGAGATTGTATTGTTAAGTAATTTATACACTGTGGTTTGGGGGGTAATTGTCTTTCATAGCTCAGTTACTTCCAACTACTATCTGCTAGTAAATCCTCATCTTTCTGCCTTCATTTCGGAGGCCCTGCTGGTTCTCACTGATCACTTTCCTTTTCTTCCATTATCCAATTATAATTTGTACTTCGAAAATACAATATATAGATGTATCTTTACTTATAATTAAAGTGTGAAAAGGTTGGGGTGGTTTGTTTTTTGTTTTTTGTTTTTTTTCAAAATAAAGTTACAAACATTTGAAGAGAACTTCACTAAAGCTTACATCTGAACTTCTGATACTTTGAATCATAAAAGCTTTTTAAGTTCCAGCTGAAAGACCTCTCCTGTCTTCCCCCAAGAGGAACCCTGTGAAAAAGACTAGTGAAATATTAGGGCAAGCTCTACTCACCACACTGAAATCCAGGTTTTTGTCAATCCACTCTTGTCCTTCTCTGAATTCATCGTGAAGCCCCATGATATAAAGAGTATCCAATGCATCTACTATGGTAGCACCCATTTGTGAGTTTCCTACAGGCAAAAAGAAGGATTTCTATTACAAGTGATTATTTCATTACTTGTCTTAAACATCGCAAGCATGAGAAAATAACCCAAGCAGTAGCAAACCAAAGTTACTACAAAGATGACAGCACAAAGAGTAATCAAAATGAGCAAGGAATTAGCAGCTACATAAGAGGACACTTTTCTTTCAAAGCATCAGTCCTCTGGCACAGTTTGGCTTCTGGGGAGAAAAGACCACTAAAGATAGAAAAAAAAAAACCCTTTTCATCTGCTTTCCTAACCTGAACACGAGCAGCTGTACTTTGACACAAAAAAGGAGAGAAAGACATTCAACTTCAAAAAGCTATCAGGAATTCTAGGACAGAAGTGTTAACAAAAAGCATATGCAAGATAAAGCACTCTGTATTTGCAGTAATGCCTTGCATTTCCTAACATTTACTGCTAAAACGTTCAAATTTTAGCAATTACGGAAGCTACCTAGTCACTGAAAGCATGGACTGATGAGCAGGGATGCCCTGGCTTGGCTTGACTGATAAAGTCCGCAGCCCCAAGATGTTCAGGTCACTGCCTGCAGGGACCCACACTCTGAGGTGCTAACGGACTCCTGAATCATCACCATTTAAAGTGGAGCGTTTAAAGCCAAATAAAAACCAATGGTGCTCTACCCTAAAACACCATTCACTTGAAATAGCAGCAATTTAGGATTGAGGGATGAGTATGGTTTGTACAAGGGAGACAGGGTGAAGAGGTGGTGAGCCACTGACCACCTTAGCCTTGACCTCCTCAGGCCATCCCAACCTACGCTGTTGCCCTTAGTAGGCAGAGGTCTTTGTTTCTAGAGGAAAACAAGAATTACCATGGGTTTACTTATTTTCACGGAGTGTATAAAACTTCCTACGCACTAAGAAAGTAGCCCAATTTCACTGTTCATACCAGTATTCTATAAAACAGTACAATAACTATATGATTAACAATTTAATGACAGTAGTCTCCTAACAAGTTAAGCCAATTTTAGTTTTTTAATGTGCTTTTCATCCATAATGGAATTTTTACAGCACAGTGTTCCTGCTTGGTTGTTTCTATTCATTCATTTCTCATTTTTACATGTTTAGAGATTTTTTTTCCCCCTCAAGCATCAAGCATAACAATAACTGAATGAAGCCATCACCCTCATTGTATTTCTTTCACATAAATGACTGATACTTACATGCAAGCTTAATTCCATTTTCAGAGATTTCTTTGCCCGAATAATAAAAATTAAACACAACAGTCTCTATGACAAAGTAATCACCAACTAATTTCTTCAGAAATAGCTGTGTATCTGTTTTAATTAATTTAAACTAGATGTGGAAAGCCTTAAGTCAGTGGTGTTTGTTAAGAATATTCAAGTACATATTGGGACACGCTACCTTTTGCAAGATTAATTAAAAAGACATATCCTTTGATGACCTGGCCACCAGGCATACCTGTAACTCTCAGGAAATGAATTCACCGTGGTGCATAAGTACTGTAAGGTTTAACACCTTCAGCCAAGTGACAAATTCCATTGCTTGTGCTGAAGTGGAGGTCGCTTTGAGCAGAGCTACAGCATGCGCTTAACTTCATACCTTTTCATAAGCATAATGTGACAGTTATCTAATTTATCACTTCAAAAATATGCAAATCAGACCATGACACAAGGACTAACCAGTATTAGCTGAGAAAGTATTTCTGACGTAAAGGTAGAATGTGTTACACTGCTGTGGCCCTCTGTTCCTTTATTTAAACCACATTGATAACATTTTCAAATACACAGGGTGTTTGAACGAATAGGGATACACAGCCTTGGGAAATCCTGAAAGCTCCTCTGGTAACAGTTTCAAAAAATAAAAACCTTCTAACTTAAACACAGTGATAACCGCATCAGTAAGCTCTCATATTCTATAATTGGCATGGGGTGACGATAATACACTGCATGGGGACGGATTGGTGTGTCGTGTCCCCCCACCCCAGAAAAAAGTTCACACACCACTGTACAATCATCCACAGTTTTCTAGATCTCAGAAGTACATTCCAGTGCCTACAAGGGGGGACAGCACTATGTTGGGCACAAGAATATCTGCTTTCCAGCCTTCCAGAAAATATAGTTAAAAATACACATTTAAACAACCTTTTTCATGAAGTTCTCTGCACAGAACCATGAAAGAAGGGCTATGGAAATCACAGAATCATAGAATCACTAANTCCTCTGGGCACTTTCCAGCCGCTCTTCCCCAAGCCTGGAGCGGTGCCTGGGGTTGTTGTAGCCCAAGGGCAGGACCCGGCACTTGGCCTTGTTGAACCTCATACATTGGCCTCGGCCCAAAATGCAAAAGCCCATGATTATTTTTGCCATCTTTCAAATCCAATAGATGCACCCAGTCAGAGACTGAGATCTAGAGGCTAGAACTGCTGGAACAGAGCTCTCTCCAGAGTGGAGCAAAAACGTCCATGGTTTCCTAATGCATCCCATAGTAATGGAACAATACGACTTCACCAAATTCAGACAAGAAATTTGCTTTCATCCTCACAGTGTTAAAATGAGCCCTCAACCCCATATATAGAAATCTCACCTAAACTTGTAGTCCCCAGCAGGGATTAACTGACAACCTGTCTCATGCAAGAACCAGTGTTGTTTGCAGCCAACAGAAATAAATGCAGTTCGACAGAGCAAAACAGACTTGCTCAGCATTTTTTGCCCCTAAAAGTCAATTAAAGACGTAGGTTCATACTCTAAGCTTTTGTCTGGGCCACACTACAATAGTTTGTTCAAGCTCTCCCTCTTGCTGCCTTTTTGCTCCTTTCTCTTATCTTTTACGGCTATCTTTCCTAGACCCACAAACATCCAACAAAACATTACTGAGCAAAACCCCTTCTGCTCACACATGCCTCTTCCCTGAGCAGTGACAGGTGCCTGTTTCTGAGATGAGATCAGTGTGGTTATAGCTTCTAGACTCTATGTGAGAGCTCAACCATTTCTTACCATGGCCTCCCAAGGATAGCATTTATATCCCAACCCATAAAAAATTATTCGTTTTTCTTGTTTCTTACTCATAAGTAGGCTATTTCAACCAAATTTGGTTTATTTTTCCTTTTTCTTCTTAAACATATGGTGACTAATCCTAACTGCACACTAGCACTTCTTTCTTGACGAAGACTCAGATGAACAATAATTGGTTTTTACACTTTTTTGGCTGAACACATTTCCAAAAGGTCAAGAGATGACAAGTCAATATTTTGCACCAGATTGTCTACCCAGTCTTCTTCCTTCAGTGTCAATCAGGCAGCACAAAGCAAGCCAATTCCCTCTTCCTGGGGGGGAGTCCAAAATGCAGAGTTCATACCCAGAAGCCTTGTGCCTACAAGAATAGAGGGCAGAGCTGGACAAAAGGCAAGACAGAGGACAACAGACTTAACGTAAGACCTTGGCTGACCATGTTGTAAGATAGGTACAACTTAAAACCATTTGTGGGCTACACTAGGTTGGGTTAGAGAGTAAAATTAATTAACTGCTCTCAGCTTCTTTCTGGGAGGACTACGTGGAGAGGATGTCATTCTTCATTTGTTCCTAAATAACAGCTTCCACTGAATTCCTTTGTATCTGCTGAGGTCCACAACCTAACCAGAACAGGCAACGATGTTGTCATAGCTGTCCTCCTCCATCTTAAAATGCACTGCACTACCAGCAAGGCAGCAGCTGAAATTTAAAGCAGGAAGAAACAGCAAGTGTTCAAAGATCACTGGCCTGCATTAGAGTCGCACGTGGTGCTACGGAGAAAACAGACTACGACGGACAGGCAGCTGTACTCCCCCCTTCTGATGCTGACACAAACCATTCAGTCTAAAGTCAAACACAAATCATTTTCCATTCATAATAGACTATGGTTTTCTCCTTTCATAGCCATGCTAAGATCCATAAATTTTGCCTTGAAGGACAAGAGGATAGCAGTCTTAATGGACTTAAACTGCAGAGGGTGTAATTTGAAAAGTAATAAAGTAACTCTAAACAATGAGATAATAGTTTAGAGGGGTATACACTGCTTACTACCACCTCAACCAGTCTGATCTATTATTGCTCCAGATACAGAGAGAGCAGATGTCTCATTGTGGTGAAAAAGGCTATAAAGCAATTAAATTATAAGAGAAAATAACACTTCTCCTAGCTGAAGGCACCCCTGCCAGGATCTGCCTCTGTTCAACACAAAGGCTGGGTTGGTCATGTTGCATAAGATAATAACTGATTCCAAAAGGGCTCAGTTTTACAAATGTCAAATTAGGAAGTTTCCTCTCCATATAATTATAGTTCTAGTTGATTGAGCTCCAAATTTAATGAAGTTTGCCTAATGAATGCAATGCTCATTCTTCTAAATAAAACAGAACATCCATCATGAGCTAATGGAAGGAATTTAGCAGTGAAATAGCTGAACTATTAACAAAATCATGCACACTCTCATTAAAGCAAGCGTATTATTCCAAAGGACTGCAAAATAGTAAGTCAGATTCATATTTAGGTAGACTTCAGTTTCCTGAGATTAGACAAATAATAAAGCACACAAATCTACAGTTTGAAATACCTAGCAAATCATATGACTAAGTGTAAACAGCAGGGCCATTAAAAGAAAAATGGTCTTCCTAGCTAAGATTCTTTCAGTACACCGAAGTGTTAGATGAAGAACTGGTTTATTTATACCATTTTAAAATCTCACAAGAGACTATCAAAGTACGGGGAGACAGATCATCATCATTTGTTCTATGACAAAAGGAATATGAAGAAAATAAATAGCCCATTTTCATTATACCATAAGGATAAGCATAGAGATTTAAAGAGTCTTATACCAGCTACAGGGTTGCTTAGCGTATTTATTATGTGGAAGCAGAAGAGACTACGAGCAGTGAGGTACTAGAGAAAATATGCGAACTACCATAGATCAAATACAATCAGAGAAGACTGAAAATTTGAGACACAGACATGTTATGTAAATAAGGAAGAAGATCACAAATTAAAACTCTGTGCCAGCAAACTGAAGTCATGCGCTCGGAGTTGAAAAGTAATCAACAAATAGGTGCTTCACGGAAACTTTGGTTACTTGACAGGTCACCTATACCTACTCCTTTCTTCAAAAGGTACACACAAATCTCATTACTTCTTCCGAAAAACACTTCCATGGGGGCTTTCAGTAGTCTGAGTTGAGGGCTAAGCAGGTGTACTGGGCCTGGCTGGGATGGAGTTAATTTTCTTCCCAGCAGCCTGTACAGTGCTGCGTTTTGGATTTGTGACTAAAACAGTGTTAGTAACACACCAGAGTTTTGGCTATTGCGGAGTAGTGCTTGCACAGCATCAAGGCTTTCTCTTTTTTTCCCCCCCTTCGCCCCCCGCCAGTGAATAAGCCAGGGGTGGGCAAGAGGCTGGGAGGGGACAGAGCCATGACAGCTGACCCAAACCGACCAAAAGGATGCTCCATACCGTATAGAATCATAGAATCATAGAATCACTAAGGCTGGAAAAGACCTCTAAGGTCGAGTCCAACCGTCAACCCAACCCCCCCATGCCCACTAAACCATGTCCCCAAGCGCCTCATCTACACGTCTTTTAAATCCCTCCAGGGATGGGGACTCCACCACTGCCCTGGGCAGCCTGTGCCAAGGCCTGACCACTCTTTCAGGAAAGAATTTTTTCCTAATGTCCAACCTAAACCTCCCT
>VZTQ01013164.1:608596-667979 GCA_013400755.1 Pelecanoides urinatrix
TGCTGGCTGGGCCTGATCCCCTGGTTGTCCCGGACGTGGCTCGTGAGCGCCCTCAAGATGAACCTTTCCATAATCTTCCCCGGCACCGAGGTCAGGCTGACCGGCCTGTAGTTCCCCGGATCCTCCTTCCGGCCCTTCTTGTAGACGGGCGTCACATTGGCGAGCCTCCATTATAACGTCACGCTCCGTGATAAAAGCTGAGTGTGGGGGGTTAGTCTGGCAGGTAGCCATTCCTCGGGGACCATCTGGGCTTCAGTCTGCCTGTGGTAGGTTGCAAGTGATTGTCTTTGCGTTACTTCCTCCCTCTCACCCCTTTCCTTCACTTATTAAACTATGTTTATCTCAACCCTTGGGTTTTCTTGCTTTTGCTCTTCCTAGTCTCTCCCCCGCCTCGCTCGGGAGAGAATTTTCCTTCTTTCCCTTTCCCCCTCTCTCCGTCTGTGCTCTAATACTCTTGTGTTACAAGTGTCTTACAACGCACTTGGCATCCATCCTGAGACCAGTCAGAGGAGTAACAAACCTGAAGGAAACACAGCCTATTCAAATGGATATCTCGTTACCAAAATGCATGCCAGGTCAGAGCAGGGCCGCTACTAAGTCAAGGAAACCAGCCTAAGTGGAAAAATTACCATGAGGCCACTCTGCCTCCAAGGAAAGTCATATGCCATAGGCCTAATAGGTGCGTGGAACCATTCCTACCCTTCTACCTTATGCAGTGACTGAAAAGGAAATATTTTATTATTAAGCAGAGAAGATAGCAGATGAAAGATCCAAAAGTGGGATGCTCAGCAGTTTGTTTACAATCAAGGTAGGGTTTTAATATTTCCTAAGCAAGTGCCAAAATCACACAGGAATCTAATAGCGACTCCTCTTGCGGATACCACCACCAGCTACGTTTTGAGGAAAGCTAGGGGAATTGGCAAGATTGCTTGAGGAAAAACAAGCAGTTGGATATCGTAAAAGCATTTGGGCTGTGATTGAAGACAACTGCCTCTGTATCGTACAACTAGCAAGTATCTCTGTGTCAAGCCATCCCTGCTATGGAAAAATAAGTTATTTTAAACTCTAAAGAGCCAACTTCTCTTCATAAGCATTAGAAAGCTGGAATCTATAGTTAGTTATGCATAGACTAGAGATCTGGATGTAAGGAAATGGCTTTCGCTTTCAAGTGAAAGCTAATGGGATGATCATACTGATGGACAGAACCACAACATACAAACAGACCTCGTGTGCCAGAAATAGTATTGGTCTCAGTCACTCATATCCAGGTCTGTTTTTTTTCAGGGCCCTGGACAGACATTTTTTACTGGAAGCAGAACCTATTCCTACTGGTGCAGAACACCTTTGATTACTGGTGTGTTTAATTTGGGGGTGGGGGAGTATCAGTTTGCAAAAGGAATCTAAGAGGACCAAAGTCTCGAGGGATAATTTAACTTAATTCCTAAAGTTAAATTTCCGCCCTGGCAGGTGACCTGAACTTCAGAGCGGTCCAGCACCACCGCCAGAGCAACCCAACAACCGGGATGTGCCCAAGCACAGAGCACAGCCTCCCTAGTCCATCGCAGCAATTCCAGAAACAAGAGAGATGTGAAGCCTCCTCAAGGAAGTATACCCTGGCATACTTTGAACCTAAAAGATCAGTTATTTCTCACATAGACAGGTGTTTTAATCCCTAGCAGACTGAAAATGTTTCCTTGACAAACTCAGCCTGACATTAAATACAGAGTTGTTATGGTCTTAAAAAAATAAATATTCTTGTTACTGATATTCTTGCTTGGCTAGCTTCAGAATGGCTGAAAAATGCAGATGAGGCAAGACTGTACTGATCTAGGAAAAGTGTAGCAATCTCTACTCAAAAATATTCAAATAATTCAAGTTTTCAGACTGTAGCAACGGGATTTCTTAATGTGATAGACAATCACAGTCGTGGTAGAAAAATATATAACATGAAAATTAAAAGCAAACGATTATCAACCCAGTTTTCTGTACCTCTA
Source organism: Pelecanoides urinatrix (assembly GCA_013400755.1). Classification (NCBI taxonomy): domain Eukaryota; kingdom Metazoa; phylum Chordata; class Aves; order Procellariiformes; family Procellariidae; genus Pelecanoides; species Pelecanoides urinatrix. Next base: position 610,591 of record VZTQ01013164.1, read on the forward strand.
ATGAGGCTCTGGCAATAAAGCTGCCACTAATGAAGCATACCACTTGTAAAATATCTTCATGACTCACAAGGAACAACGTTTAAGAAAATTAATTAAACTTTTTAACCACAGAGTTTAATTCCACTGTGAAAACTAGTGCCTCAAAATCAGTCAGTGAAACCATACATTTCATACAAAACTGCAACATATGATTTCAGCTCAGCCATAAAATGCAATGAATAAGCCTTTAAGTACCCATGAAGAAGCCAATTCCCTTTAACATTTTAGACTAATTAAAAAAGCAGAACAAAAAACTAAGCATGTTGATTGCTTAGTTCTGTTAAATTGCTGATAATAGACAACATGAAAAGGAGTTCCTAATCTTTTTTACCAGACAGCAAAGTATTTTAGTGTATGAATAACACTAAAAAACCAATGGTAATGCTCTCCTTAATTTTATAAATGAGGAAGTAATGGGAGTGAAGCATTTTAGTGTGTGCTAGTTTTTGTTCTTTGAATCTAAAAGTGGACCTGCAGGTAGGTGTTATTAATCAACGAACTGCTGCTTAAATAGCTATGTCCTTAAGACCCAAATTTTAAAACTTTGTCTAATACTACAGTAAACCTTCCTCTCCTCTGCTCTTCACTTGATTGCTTCACTTTGCTCATCAACTAAATCCTACATGGCCCTTCAGCTTAATTCAGAATTTGTGCATGAGTTGAATGCAGTCCCTCTAGTATAAAGCCTGAATGTGCTCAAAACTAAATTTGAAAAGGGCTTAGCATATTAATATCAGACTGTTTCGATTTTCTACGTTTCTTTCAATCGTCTCGCCCTTTTTTTTTTTCTCCCTTCGTTATTTTGTAAGAACAAACACAAAACTGAATTACCGTAGATAGGAGGAGGAAAGAGTGGTCTGCGTGCAGACCATAATTAAGAACTATGATCTGAGTTAGCAGAAGGTTAAGACCTAATGATAACTGAAAGGCCGCAATGTCAGGAGAGAACGACTAGTGTGAGCTTCGGGAAAGAAAAGGAACAAGGGAGAGGAGATGGCATTGAGTAAAAAGAGGATAGAAGCGTGTCAGAAGGGAGGCAAGAATAACAGGTGAGAAGCGGATGGTGATGGCAATCAGCTACACACACGAAACAGTCAATCAAAACTAACCAAAAATACAGATCTGGAGCAACTCCATTTTGAGAAACCAGGAAGTGGAGGATTGAAGCAAAGAGCATCTGTGAATGATGGCTCAGAGGGGTGCAGAACCTAAACACAGACAGCAGTCAGTTAAGCCAACCTGCAAGCAAAGCAAGATTAATATTTTACAGTAAATAAGAGAGCAAGATGTTATCTGGACTTGAGTATAGTTGTGTGACCTGAGTGCAGATATCTCATGCATGAAGCAAGCTAAGTGCTGATCTTCCAAGACAGTAAAGATACAATTTCTTACAGATAACTGTAAGCTAAACCAGTTTGTCAGCTAGGCAGTAAGAAGAGCATCACAAAACCCATACCTCTAACAGCCATCATGTCACATAAGCTTTTCCATCTTTAGATAATCAAAAGCTTGGGCCACTTCCACACATTTTAGTCCAAACTACATTCTAAATTTTCTTTAAGATGGCTGAAAAGGAGCTAATTTCAGTTTGGTAGCCGTAAAATTTCATCAGAATGGTGCAAAACTTGAGTGAACAATCTCCGATAGAAGACAAGGTGCATTAGGCACGAGCACAGTGCTGCACTCATGTGGTTGACCTGCTTCTGAATTACAGCTGCCTTGTTCATCTGCTGGCTTCAGATGACGGCAAAGAGAACTTGCATCTGCCTCCCACTTTGTACACGTGTCCATGTTGTTGTCCTTACCGTATTTAGTTTTAGAGCTCAGTATGCCAATCCTTATTCAGTTGTTATGCTCGTTTACTTAATATTTTAACACAGTCCAAAATAGACTGCATAGACTTAATTTCATTTTCTTATTACACCCTCTGTTCTTAACTCCAAATGAAAGGAAACAAGTTTAAATTCAGGAATAGCATTCCTAAGTAATTCCCAAGCCAAAACAAACATAAGTCCCAAAGATTCCCAATGAGAAACAAATATATTTTTTTCCTCAGAGCAAACAATCTGGACAAAATTTGGACATTAGGAAAAAATTCTTTCCTGACAGAGTGGTCAGGCCTTGGCACAGGCTGCCCAGGGCAGTGGTGGAGTCCCCATCCCTGGAGGGATTTAAAAGACGTGTAGATGAGGCGCCTGGGGACATGGTTTAGTGGGCATGGGGGGGTTGGGTTGACAGTTGGACTCGATGATCTTAGAGGTCTTTTCCAACCTTAGTGATTCTATGATATTCTATGATATTCTATGATATTCTATGATATTCTATGATATTCTATGATATTCTATGATATTCTATTCTAATCTGGTTTATAAGAGAAAAACAGGAGAGGATGCTATCAGAGAGAATAAAAATTCCCAATTTGAGCCTGAGCCCTGAACTCTATTATGACTTAATTTCTTCATTGCCATTTGATGTAGATGTTTACCTCACTATTCTATAAGGCAGGTTACAAAAATAAGGTGTGTTTATCTAATTCCACTTTGCATCTGTAGAACTCATAGTATTTTTTTTAAAAGGCAGAATTTTCAGTCTTCTGAATAATGCCATAGGATTTAACATCATCCATTCAGAAACATGTAAAAAAGCCACTGAGAACAACTGACCTAAACGTGTTGTACATGAGCTAATACAAACCAGGTGAGAAGAATTCAGTGGGAATGCTGTACTATTAAAAAGAATAGAAGACAACAGCTGCTCACGGTGAATCTTCCTGATACGCAAAGACACACTTGTGACAGTTTAACAAAATAGCAGTAACATTCAAAAAATATTCTTAGCTAACCACAGTTGTCTTTATCTGTGGCACCAGTACGTAACAGAGTTAAGAGGGAATGCACAGCCAGATTGCACCCTGCCTGCACACATCTGCAGGTTTTGGAGAACCACTGGATTCTGAATGAACACCACGTCTACTGCAGTGAAGCAAAACAGTGTTTCCAAAACACTACTTGCCCAATTAGCAGCAACAATCAGATGACAACTTGAAATTAGATGAACTGAGGGAAAGTCAGAGATTTTGTAAGGGGAAGTCTTATCTTAGCATCAATGTTACAGTCTTTTTATGAAGTCACCTTCTGTATATATTCTCTGTCCATATGCAAGTTATGTAAGAACATCCCGTAACAAAGGCTCTTAAGAAAACTAACCTGCCACAGGATAAGAGAAAGTTGTTCTCATGCAAATGAATAATTGTTTAAAAGACAGGAAACAGTGTAAACAACCCATTATGATTGTGAGAGGAAATCACCAGTGGGATCCTACAGAAATGAATGCTTGGGCACATGCTTATTTATAAAATAATTTGGAAGTATTTATAAATCATTATATTTGTAAGTAATTTGGAAATACCATACACAGTTGTCCTGGTTTTGGCTGGGATGGAGTTGATTTTCCCCCTATTAACTGGTACAGTGCTGTGTTTTGGATGTAGTGTGAGAATAACGTTGATGACACACTGATGTTTTGGTTGTTGCTGGGCAGTGTTTACGCTAGTCAAGGACTTTTCATCTTCCCGTGCCCTGCCAGGTGTGCAGGGGGCTGGGAGGGAGCGTGGCCACGACGGCTGGCCCAGCTGGCCAATGGGCTATTCCATACCATATGACGTCATGCTCAGCATATAAGGCTGGGGGAAGAAGAAGGAAGGGGGGGATGTTCGGAGGGATGGCGTTTGTCTTCCCAAGTAACCGTTACGCGTGATGGAGCCCTGCTGTCCTGGGGATGGCTGAACACCCGCCTGCCGATGGGAAGCAGTGAATGAATTCTTTGTTTTGCTTTGCTGGCGTGCGCGGCTTTTGCTTTCCCTATTAAACTGTCTTTATCTCAACCCTTGAGTTTTCTCACTTTTACCCTTCTGATTCTCTCCCCCATCCCACCCGGGGGGAGTGAGCGAGCAGCTGCATGGTGCTCAGTGGCCGGCTGGGGTTAAACCACGATGAGGGTTTTTAAAAGGAAAGCTACTGCACAAAAGCCACCCTATAGTAAGTTTCTAGACTCCACAAGGAGCCTAAAAGATATAAAATACAATTATTAGGAAAGGAACAGTGAACAAAACTGAAAACAGAACAAAGTTTTAGTCTTTCTCTCAAAGAAGAAAAAAAAAAAAACCTTGAAGAGACACAAAGAAAGGAGATAATGTATAGGGTATGAAAAAACACATGAATGAGAAATGACTTAGCAGACCAAGACTCTCCATGAAAGACAGGCACACAGCTGAGGGCATGCGCAAACAAGCCCATGAAGGGCAAGGAAGAGATGAATTACGGGTTGTTTTTTTCCAACACCAAAACTAATCACCTAGGACAGTGAGCAGACTTCAAAACTAAAAAATTTTCTATAGAATATAGAATCAAACTATGGAACCACTCGTACTGGTATCGATATGACGGGTGCTCTTAAGTTTGCAAAGACTCAAAAGCAGATTGGACAAAATCATGGAAAAACAAACTAAAAGTAATTAAACAAACTTGCTGCCTCTGACCGCAGAAGCACTACCACTGCACAGACTTTTGTAAGCCTACGGAGTGCTCAGAAACACGCACTCACTATAGGCTTTTCCTGCTCTTACATTTCTTCCCTAGGTACCTACCGTGAGCAATTTTTGGAGGATGAGTAATGATCATGTTTGATCTTTAGTCCAACCTGAAAGAACTCTTCTTGTGTTATCAGAACACTGTTCTAATTCCAGATTTGGCCAGCAAGTCTTGAGAGTTATAATCTTTCTTAAAATTTTGTCTTTCCAAAAATTTGTGTTACTGGCCCAAAAAAAAAAACCACATTCAATGTACATATAATATTCAACAATGTCTCAGTGTAGTCACTCATTACTGATTTTGCAGAGGATACAGCTGCATAGGCCTGTCCTAAGGCCAGTTTCATTTACTTTAAAATTGAACAGAACCTGAAATACAGAGATTGGGCTGACATTTGCATCATGAAGTTACCTCTCTTTACTAGTTTGCATGAATAGATTTTCTTTCGCCTTTCATTCGCCACAGAAAAAGGCAATGATGGGTAGATTACTTGTGCATGTACACTTAAGATAAAAACTACTGCTCACCAAGTATTCTTTTTCATCAAAACAACAAGTCAAGAACATATTTGTTTACATATATACCTTGTATTCCTTTTTTTGTTTTCATTTATTCTCCACATGGATTCGGAAGCTGAAAACATGCACAGAAAACAGATGCTGAGCAGAAGTTGTTTCTCCTGTCTGTCTCTTCATTAGGATTTTACAATGAGAAGATACCAGAAGTTTTTAGCCATATTTTCAAAAAGTCATCCTTCAGTCTTTACTTTAGGGTATATCCCAGTAACCCTCAGCTTCTTCCCAGTAAAAGTGTTAGTCTCCATAATGTTTATAAATTTGCAGGTTATTTAGCAGATTAAAAAAAAAAAAACCAAAACACACAGAAAAGCAGAAGGCCCACAAAACCTGACACCCTTGACACTCAACTATGTGAACTTCAAAAGTAAAAGACAACTAATCAGATGATGGCAGATGATCGCGTCAGAGCAGCTTGAGAAGCCCAATAACTGTTACAATGACAGATGACAAAAATGTCTAATAAACTATGAATATTTCCCAGGGTAATTTGAAAAAACATCTGTTAAAGCATTTTCTTGTCATGCTTACAAGAAATACTCCACCTCTTGTTTTCTAGACCGCAAGCAGGACGAAGAAATCGCATTACTCTCCCAAGCTATACTGTACTTGCCAAAAGTACTGGAAAAACAGACTCCTTTGCCTGACTCAGCTCCTTCTTGCAACAGCCTCGTGCCCTTGCAGCCTGACGAATGCATTTTCTCTGCAGGGCTGGGGAGCATCGCTGCTCCTGCTCTCCGACACAGCGGCAAAATGCGCTGTCAGATCTCCATTGCTTAGCAACGCAGATCTGCGGCAAGAGCTTCCCACGCTGCGGCAGTGGGCAGCTGGCTCAGCAACCTTCTACCAGGTCATGGGGGTTTACCAGCAGCACTGGTAGCAAAAGGCTGAGACGGGCTGTGCAGCAAGCCAGGCAACAGAACTCACTCAAGAAGGTGGTAGAAACCATGTAGTCCGCTGGCAAGTTAAAAAAAATTTAGCTCACTAAGTGTCCCAACTGAATCCTTGAGTTGTTCCCTTGGACACATCTTGCTCGTTAACCAACACACACCTCCAAATTTCATTTTTCCGTATGTATGAAGCAGCAGCACGTTCTGTTGATGACAATGAATGTGCCAAACAAACATCCCTGATCAAAGAGAGAACGGTTGTATTTGGTCATGTTAGGGAAGAGATACGGCCCTGCATTGCAGCCTTGAGGCTCTACTGGGTAATACAAATGCAACCACAATGTGACTTCACTGACAATTTTCCCTTCCTCCCGGAATACAACATCCCAAGACAGAGCCTACAGACATCACAGATTAAATTGACCATTTGCATGGCGTGCGAGATAAGAGAGCAGGAGAGGCACCAAAGCAGTATAGATGTCTGAGACAGTTCTAATGTGACAAAATACGAAATAATAATTTCATCAAATCCTTGTGCACGAGAAGGGGCATGTCTGTATGCAAGCATCTACAACTTAAAAACTCCACATCATTATTATTTAGGAAAGATCTTTTCACACCCTTCAAAACATATCTAGACATGTATCTGTTTATGTATGTAGACATTATCAGATCATCTTCACATCACGCAGCTCATCACTAGACAGAATATGTCCAAATGCAAGGTTTAGAAATGCACTGCTAGTAATATGGGAAGTTTACAATTTTGCAAGAGTTTGTATCATTACTTTGTCATGTACTTATTACCTGACAAACTGCACATCTTCACTTTATTCTTAGGTAGTTAACATGACAAAAAAAGAAAAAAACAACCCACAAATTTCAGAACTCTTATTTCAGAAAGCATCAAGTAAGGTGACCGCCCATGATTTCTAGTTTTGCCAAGAGTGATGTTCTGAGCTGGTCAAGACTGTGGTCTTATTTTTTTCTTTTTTCTTTTTTTTTTTCCCCTTGAAGTCATTCAGGTTCTCAAATAAACATTATTTTAGAAAATAGATTGAAGACTGATACAAACCCAGTAGTACAAACTGCTCAATTTAACTCACAATAAAGTGTCTTCAAAGGTTGTGCTACGGTAGTTGGTTCATAAGATATTGAAATAAAAGATGCCACAAATATACGTAATTTAAAACTCTGAAGCATATCTGGATTGAGTAATTTTAATGGTGTTTTGATAAGATGTTCGCCTGGGGGTCACCAAACAAGTGCAGGGACAAATCATCTTTAAACAGCACGCTTCAGATGGTTACTCTGATCCTCAAAAGCAAATCCAATCAGATTTCATTACAGCGAGAGAATCCAACACCACCATCAACTAAACCCAGACAACCTTCTGAAGTAAGGCTCAGTGTTTGTCGTGCTTGCTCATTATCTTACACACATCATCTTCCATCAGCCTTTTCTCTTCACCCTTCGTGTTCTAATGAGAACTTGACCCAGACCCCGTACAACCCCACCTCTGCAGTGATGCCCTGGGGCTGTCAACAAATTATTCCAGCAATTTAAGCAGTCCAACAAATAAGTTAACTTTTTTTTTAGCTTAGCTGCTACAACCACTCGCAGAGCTGCAAATAAAAATTTAAACTGGAAAGAGAAATTACACCTCTCTGCTATACTTCCTCCTTGAATTTTATACTTTATTTTATCTTATAGGATAGGAATCCATAAAAAATCTTGAGATTACCAGCCCTTTCAAAACCAGACAACTTTCACAAAAATAGGACCAAATTATCACCCCGCTTCCCCAATACAGAACCTATAAAGGTTTGTTTCATGTCATCTAAACGTAAATCTCTTTAAAAACCCACCGATTCCCAGTCATACTTTCCCAAAGCTCCCATACTACGAATGCTGTGACCCAGCTGTTGAAGAGGTACCATTCAAGATTTTAACTGCTGCCTGACTACCCAGTTCGACAGGCAACACTTTTAGCAGGTTCTGCTTTACAATTTAGTCACCAGGTCAGACGTCTTGAAAAGACTGGCAAGAGTTTCTTCTAGCTGCAGGTCAACTAAAGCAACCCCAGCAGGTTTTGTTATAAAAGTAAAACTAATAATTGGGGCAGCCCACAAATGTTCTTGCTGGCATGATTCAGTGAAGCAGAGAGCATCTTGCTTTAAAGTTTATCACCTTTCCTTATTTTTTTAATGACTTAAAACTAAGATTTATGAGAGCAGAGCAGGCCACCTCCTCTCCCCTTCTCTGACCCCAGCCAGATCTTGCGATGCTGGGAACGCTGATGCTTCTCTTGGCACAGATATACACTGCTTCGGAGGGAAAGGGGAGTCCAACAGGGAAGATTAATGGCTTATTTGCCTTCTAAATTGAATCACGTTTACCTCACTTGAGAGATATCAGTAAAGCTGATTTCCCAAAGATTCGTGCAAAGGGTTGCGGCGTCAACCAGTGATACCACCTCCTTGCTGCATCTCACAGACGTGCTATGAATTGAAATGGAAATACAACAGACCGCAGTGATGGCAGAAAATAGTTCGGGTCAAATCATCTTTGAGATTAATAATAAAAACAGGTTTTGCTGAGCAGCTTTTTATTAAAAATAGCATCAGATTTCAAAAAGAACTATGTAATGCTTCTATAAAGGCAAATACCGCTGGGAATGGTGTCATTATCAGTAAGGGATTGGTGAAGTACTAGCAATAACAATACAGCCTAGACAGTCCTTGATACAAAGACCAATTTTTTTCCCCCTCCTCATCAACCACCCACCAAATCAACAATAAGGCTTGGTATATACTGGAGACTATGTATTTTAGAAAAGTTTTGCATATGAAATAGAATTGAGCAGAGCAATCATAACATGATATGGCTAAAAATTAAATGGCACAAAATAGCATCCTTTTAAAAGGACAAACACTTAGGGAATTGGCTGCTAAAGTTAGCTGGAATAAGAGGATTAGAAACTTGAATGTGGAAGAAGTCTGCAATTTCTTTCGGACAGCAATGCCAAAACTCTAAAGAATAAGCATTCCAAAGAATAAGCATCCCAAGGAGAAAAAAGTACAAGTCCTCCAGACTCATTAGGAGTAAGCAGAGGAGGAATGGAAAGAAAAAAGAAAATAAAAGACTAGAGTAAAACTATAATTCAAAATTGCTTCAAAATATTGTGTCAGTCACATTCAAAACAAACATTAGAAAAACGTTTTCCTGCCATATAAAGAAAAAACCTCACTTCATAGAGAGTCTGGGTTATAAAACCAAGGTCTGAAATTATACTTGGCAAACTAGGCAACAGAATTGCATATAAATTCAACAGCAAAGACAACATGATCATACAGGTGAACATTTTCACAAAGATTTTCACTGTCAGACCCAACTTCATCAGCTGGAAAAAATATAAAGGAAAGCCATGAATAAGAGATAACATAAAACTAAATCGCAGGAAGCTTCAGAAGAAATTTTTCTAGTAGAAATGAAAGCAGTGCCAATGTTCAAGGTAGCAAAGAGAAATTGTCTAAGAATACTACACACTACTCTCTGGGAACTTAAGAAATGTCCTTCTCTCTGTCGTGGCAGAAGCCTGTTGCTCTGCTCTTCCCTTCAGCCTCACGCTCTCTCCTTGCACCATGCTCAGTCCTCGCTGCGTCTTAAACTCTTCCATTTCACTCTTCAAACTCCTCATCCAGCCCAGACGCTTTTTTCTCCTGAGCACGCTAACTCGCTCATCTTCCCTCCCCCCCCAGACAACTCCACCTGACCCAACATTTTCTTTATAAAGAAATACAAAGTGAAACAAGTATCAGCCTTCACACCAACACCGCAGTGTCAGAAACCAGCTTCCAGTGCACGACCAAAAGCCATCAATGTCCGGCTCCAAGGGGTTTGCTTGCAATAAAGGTCAACAGTCCTTATAGCAGACAGGGCTTGTACAGAAGCCGAAATTATTCTCCTGTGGATTTAAGCAGACGTCTACGCACCACAGGTTTGGGGGGAGGGGGGTTATTTGTGGGTGGTTTTTTGGTTTTGTTTCTTTGTTTTTAAGTATTTAACTCAGAAAATTTAACTCAGAGGCTCTCCTTCCCTTGCTGGGAGCAGGGGAAAAGAGCAATGTGCCTAGTTCAAGTTCTCCTCCCTTCTCCATGTCCAGCACTTAAGGTTGAAGTTCATCATGCAAATAAATTTGATGAAAAACTGTTTGGATATAAAGAAAATCATTCGTTTATTTGGTAAGATATAAGAATGGTTTCAAGATAAAGTTCAAGGAGGTCAGGAGAAGGGACAGAGCAAAAAATGAAAAATCCCTTTAAGCATTAAAATACTTTCGAAACAAGTCCTTTGACTCTTCTTTTGTAATGAGTTTCCTCTGGGAGTTTACTTTTTCCCTATGAATGAAAACAAAAAGCTAACCAAATTTTGATTTAAGTCAAAATAATTTATTCTGGGTTCAGCCACTGAACAGAAAACCAGACATTTACACAATCCTCATCTGTATTTCTATCATCCACAAGAAACAAATTCAAGGTTTAAAGCAAGAGAAATAAAACAAACACCAATTACAATGAGAACCAACCTCACACAAAGTCATTAGCCAATTGCCTTATCATAAAAATCTTGATTTCAAGCAAACTATTATGACCAATACTAACATACTTAGGTATACACAGTATAGTCACACTCATTCTTCATGTAAAAAGTGGTTATGATAAATTCGTACCTTCCTCAGATACCAGAGAGCGGATGAAGACAGTAGGAAACCCTGAACAGAATTCAAAAGCCCTATCCAGTCTTAGAGCAGCTCTCCTGTGCGCGTTTCAAAATAAATGCATGAACTTCATGTCTCAGTCCTCTCAGGTGCTGTGCGTTCTGGACCAGTCCAGGCTTAGCCTTAAACACTAACATCAAGGTTATGTGTTTTGCTATACCAGAGGATGAACCTAGAGAACCTCCAGCGCTCAGTCCTCAACAGTTACGACCAGGTTTTCTGAATCGTCAGTCCTACCGAACTGGGGGCAAAAAATGGATTCTTTCCTGGTTCGAGTACCAATAAAATGCTTGTGACTTTCTGATCACTATTCTACTTATTCTATCCCAGTGCATTTACACCAAAAAAGCCATACTGCTGCAGATCACTGATATTTTAAGGAAAAGCCATCCAGTCTGATCACATGTACGCAACACAAGGCTATTCAATTTCTTGATCTTTACCTTCCTCGTGCTTCGTACTATTCTAAATGCCATTTGTAACACTCATATTCACACTCCATTGCTCAAATACTCTCACTTCATCCCCTGAATTTCTTCAAAACTTGCCCCTACCCTCAAACTCCTGTGTTTTGAATGTTGTTTTTTTGCTTTCATTCCAGCCTACAGGTTCAGGATCCACAAGTCACGCATCAAGTAACAATGTCACTCTCGCCTTATCCAGATCTTTTTTTAGAAGCTACTTTAAATTTCATCTTGGTACTAGCAGTTTTTCAGCATCTTGCATGTTCATTTTGTCTTGTATCACATTCTCATGGAACTAAACACAAAGATCTAGACAAGATGAGATTGTTTTTTTAAAAACAAATTTATATTCATTGCATCCCAAAATATCATCAATGCATTGTAACTTTTATTGCTATATATGCGTACACAAAGTAACAGTGCCCAGAAACGTAGCTTAGCTTTTGCAACAATAACATATTACTCCCAAAAAGATAGTTTACTAAAGTAATTCATTGAAATACCATTGAAATAATCTATACGCTTCTGTCATCCACACTTCAAAAGATTTATATTAAAACAGAATTTGCTAGGAAGTTTGGGTAGACTTTCAACGAGGATAACATGGACAGAAATATTTAAAAAAACCCCACAAAACAAACCAGAAAATATAGCCTACCAAATATGTTGGTGGAATGTCCTTTCCGGGCAATTGGTTTGAGCTCATTATGTCCCCATCCATATTGCCTATAATTGTCCCAGGCATGCTTCATCATCTAAGAGATGGAAAAAATAGGATTCAATTACATTATAAAACTACTTTGTACGAATACAATATTTTACCCCTTATTTGAGACTTCATCTTTCACAGTCATCCCAGCACACTGATAATTACTTTGCCACTATTTCTATCTGTTACAGAGATCAGATTATACAGCATGAATAAATTTGGAAACAACTTCAAGTCTATTTGACTTGAGCTATAGAGCCTAATGCTCTGCATTAGGTCCTTTCTTCTCCTTAAATATATGCACAGACATTTAAGTATTTAATCATAAGGAATGCATTTAAGCATAAGGAATTGGTAAAAAACACTGGCTAACGTCTAAGATGCTAACCAAAAGAAAAAAAAACCTACCAACATCTGAAGCGTAAAAGGGATTTATTTATAGTGGCGCATCCAAGTATGACTAAACAATTTTGCAAAAGGCATAATAAATTTTTTATTAGCAACACCTACTTGACAAAAATATACTGTCATACAGCCTCTACTAAAAGAAATGCCAAAAGCTTTGTTCTTTAGAAAATATAATGAACAAAACAGTATCAAATTATTAATATTTGCTCCACAAAACATTCTCAACTCTTTTTAATAGATGTTTCCACCATCTACTGTAGCAAACTACATCTTAAAACCAAAAGGTCTTGCTGACCCACAAGTATTAGTTGTGCACATCAGCCACTAAGCACTGCTTTTATGGATTTGCTAAAACTTTTTAAAATCCCTCGCTTGTTTGCATACAGCAGAAATTCAACAGCGACCACATTGCAAAGCAAATGCAGTTTAAAATCAATTATTAGTTACCTTAACAGACCAAAACAAGTAACAGGAAGAAATCAGATTCTAAAAGACACTGCCCCAGCACAGAAACAGTTAGGAACAAATCTGTTCTAAAACAACAACCGTGCGGCTGTACCCACAATATTATACATATTTTATTTTTATATTGCATCTTAAAAATGGTGTTAAAATCTTGTTAATATAAACAAAAACTCCAAGAAAGTGTATAGACTTAAATCACAATCTCCACAAGTTTGAGAAATGCTCTCTCGGAGGAGAAACTGTGCTAATGTAACTAACTGACCAATACTAACTCTAAGAAACTAATTATATCAGGGCAAGTAAAGTTTTCAGCACGATTTACAAGACTGTAGTTTTCTTATTTTAATCAGAGAGTCACTGTACTCATATGAAACTTGAGGGAAGAAGCAGACGCTGGTTAAGAAGTGACGTGCAGCCAGTTGCCTTACCAGCACTACCTCACGCGGCAGCCTCTCTCTTCTCTCGCCGAGTTCAGGATTTAGTGGAAGGCAGCATCCCAAATCTTTCAAACTGTATCTAAATTGCCTGCCGAGACATGCAAAACAAAGTCCCTGTCTCCCTACGACCATCAAGAGACCCCTGTCCAACCGACACGGCTGTAATTCCTTTGAGCGTAAACTCCCTCCAAATTTCCCGTGGCTCAGTTAACTCAAGCCCAGACAATACACGTGAACCCCAGCGAAGGTATATGCCCAGGCCCAGAAGCGGGGAAGCACTCCCGTGTTAAACTGCCATCAGCCCCGGCACAGATGTCCCTCTCGGGATGCCAGAGGTCCCATTCCTACTGCTTGTCACTCAAAGCCAGCTCACATGTTGCTTTCGGTATTTGCGCTGAAAGATTCGGACACCTGATTAGGTAATAATACTGTGTAATTTCTTCTAGTGTCATGGACCTGTAGTGTATGAAAAAGAGGATGCAAATATACTAAAAGAGGAGACAGAAGCCATTTCATTGGTGTCCACAAATTCCTTAGTGTTTACAAAGCACTTATCAGGCCTTGGCACAGGCTGCCCAGGGCAGGGGTGGAGTCCCCATCCCTGGAGGGCTTTAAAAGACGTGTAGATGAGGCGCTTGGGGACATGGTTTAGTGGGCATGGGGGGGTCGGGTTGATGGTTGGACTCGATGATCTTAGAGGTCTCTTCCAACCTTAGTGATTCTATGATTCTATGATCAAATTGACCAATTAATAGCTATTAGAACCTCAAGAGGACTCAGGTAAAGTGATCCTCTCTTGACAGGTAAGAAAACTGCAGCATGACAAACGCAGCAAAAGCCTGATCACAGGCAGTGTAGAAGTTCCTCTGAGACCTCTTACTAACGTTATCCAGAATCAACGTACAATTTTCTTTTTATATAAAATTGGTCATTAACTTCAGGTCATAGAATCAAGAATCGCAGCATTGTTCAGGCGGGAAGGGACCTCAGGATGTCTCTAGTTCAACCTGCTGCTCAAAGCAGGATCAGTTATGGCATCAGGCTGGGCTACGTAAGGCTTTATCCAGCCAAGGTGGACTTAAGGCTTTCTCCAGTCAGAATGGGACAGTCAAGGCCTCCGTGAAGTGTCCTGCTCTAACTCACAGCTTGCTAGTCCACCTTTAAATCCTAAAAACTCTACCTGGGAAAACGCAGACCTATAGTTTTAGAAGGCACTAGAGGATGAAACTAAAGAATTACTGACCAGTGAGCTCTGAGTGAGTTTGATAACAAATGGATGTCTAAACAACGAGGTGACCATGACATGGCAGATCTAACCAAGCTGTTTCCACATAAGGGAAACTGGGCTTCTGAGACCTTTGAATTCAAATATAAATCATAGAATTATTTAGGTTGGAAAAGACCTTTAAGACCATCGAGTCCAGCCGTAAACCTAACACTGCCAAATGCACCACTGAACCATGTCCCCGAGCACCACATCTACACATAAATGGATGCATCAATTAAATATTTCATGAAGGAGAATCAAATGACCATTGACATTCTCGCTTTGTAAAAATCTCAAAGTGTAGGCACATACCAGCATAGATCAAAACTAGTTAAGTCCAAAAGAAGAACAACAACTTGTTTCCTCACGGTAGAATGTTAATTGTGCAACCTTTCACTGTCCCAATTTGCTGTGCTTCTGGGGGGAGGTAGAGATTTTGTTACAGACTATTTAGTTCTGAGGAAATGCAAGAAAATTATGGAAACTACAAAGGGCTAAACCAGAATACATCACAACACAAGATGCTTCTATATCCATAAGATAAGATAAAATTTCATTAAGATAGAAACTGTAAAGGAGTTGATTTCACCAGATTCATGAATTAACGCAGAAGTAAGAATACACTACTGAGACCAGAAACTCTGTCGTACACAAGAGACTAAGACACAGTTGACTGCATGATCTAAGGTTCTGAGATAGAAAAATCATATTTTGAGGAGACTAAGCCAATTTGATAAAAACGAATGCACATCTGTCCTGTCTCCTCTGCCACCCCCAAACAGTGTAAAAAGAATATGGTGCTATAACTCACCAAGAATCTTTTGACTTTATTACAGTAACCAGTCAACTGCTTTTTTCCAGGTGAACACTGAACATTACTCTCGCACACAGCTTATAGCTCTCATCTACCACAAAGTGAGCAGACTTCATGATACCATGTTAGCAGATAACTGCACATTACATGCAAGTGAGAAACCCCACAGCTCTTTTATACAATATTAAGTGTTGTAAGGATGATATGCCAAGAGATCTTATAACAGCATGGAGATTTCTGTTACTGCCAGAGCTGGTAGCATGATGTACTTTAGATATGACATCTATACTATTGGGAGCAGCTGTGCACGCAGAAGCTTGAGAGACAAGAGAAGATAGATGCCTCTGTCAGCTAAAAATTTAACAGAGGATGTAACTTTTGCTCAGGAAGTATAAGCAATGTGAACTCCTGATCTGAAAAACAAGATTATCTCCATGGTTATGCTAGATAGCATTTGTGTGTAGTAAAAGTTGGAAATGCTGAAGAATAGCTGCAGGTATAGATAGGCTTTTATTCAAAAAAACTTGTCTTTAAGAGGAAAGGGAAGTTTCAGACACCGAGTAGAACATCAATACTAATGATAATAGAAAGAAGGCAAAAATACTTGGGGGAAAAAAAAAAGCTTCAAGAACCCATGACAGAGGAATCTGAAGCTCAAACAGAGCAAAAATAACAAGCTGGTCCAGGCATGGATCAATAATTGTGAAAAAGGCGAGGAGTAGATTTCCATAGCTGAAATTTCCGTACCTGATAGCAGTTTGCCAAAATAAGTGCTTGGAGCTTGATGGCATATCATGCAATCTGTCTACCAGAGAGCAAACGGTTTTAGTGATGGACTTTTTACTTACACTATTAATGCCAGATGACTGATCTTGCTTTTGAAGGTAAAATCATTCATAGGGGATAGGTCCATTGAATACCAGTCTCAAAAATGTTTGTTATGGGATGCACCACATACAACAGCCAGCAAGATGCTGTTGCATGTACAGCTTGGTAATTCTACGAAAAGATGAATTTGGACTCTGCTGCAAGAGAGCCAGAATGGCAAGAAGCAGGGCAGGTCTCAAATGAAACTGTTTTGGTAGGTACACCATTATCTAGCTGTTTTTACTGACTTCAGAACACGTTCATGGGATCTGATCCTCTATCGTCACTGGGAAATCAGGTTTTTATAAAGCCAAAGTGGTAATGATGTCATTTGACAAAATCTTAATTTTAACAGTAAAAGGGGGTTACAGTGATTGAAAAGAGACTTTTGTAAGGGAGTTCTATCATTACAGCAGCATGTCAGAAACAATAATTCAAGCCAGATTGTTTCAAAAGTCCCGTTCCACTCCTCAAAACAGGGCAGACACCTCGCAAACAGAAAATAAAAGTCCTGAGAAATAAGCAAAAGAAACAATTTACTGGCAAATTGCAGCATTTACTGGTTGTGCCTAGAAACAAGAAACCTACCCTCTTCTTGCCATTCATCAGGAACACGCGTAAGAGACAGCAAATAGGTTTTGCTCTCAAAGGAACCTATTCTAATTAAGGGTATGATTTAAACAGATTTACATAAACCACCTTCAAATTCCGTTTTAAAATTAACCAAGGACTTACTAGACAAGATTATTGCTCAATTGGCAGATTAAAAATTAATAACCACTTTTGTACTGTCTGCAGAGAATACTTTTTGGAGGTTAAATTAAAGAATGATCTTCTCCTTGTATAGATACTCTGATTTCTGAAGAATCTTCGAAAACTCATACAGATTATTTTATTCTTTTGTAAGCTACAAATCTCTACCTAGAGAGAAATTATTTCAGGCATCAGTCTATGCCTCTGTCATGCATTTCTGAAAACTGCCACTGAAAAAGTCTGGTTGGAACATGTTCCTAGCACACAGAAAGCTGGATTTTCTTCTTTTACTGATGAATCTGGTAACAAATCCATTACTAAAAGAAAACTGTTTGTCAGATGTATGCAAAATGGGAAGCTTGTCCTTTTTTGTTGGCATGAAATACTTGAAGTCTAAAACGCTCAATGGAACCAAGAGGAAAATACTTCGGACTGGTGAGAACTGGAACAGTAGATGTAAAGGGCCTAAACTTGGAGAGCTTACAGCAGTGAAGTGACTGCTCAAATCTGTTCAAGAAAACCAAATGCTTTTTTTCCAAGATGGTGAATCAGTATTTTTGACCTTGTGCGTCCTCATGGTTTCAAGAGAAAGGGGTAGTCAGGGGTTTGACTGGTCCTGTGGAGTTCAGAAAACTAGAACCTCCCAGATCATCTCTTTAAATAACCAGGACTGCACATCAGCCAGCAGAAAGCAGTTCCTTTCTTCCAGTTTTGCCTTCTTCCAGTCTTGCCTCTTCAGGCATCAATCTAATCATCTTCATCAGCTTTTCCTTGCATCTCCTTTTTGAAGCTGAGAGACTAGAACTACAAGAAGCGCGCAAGATGCAGAGGCACCTTAGCTCCACGCACTACCGTAAGAATCTTGCCCATTTCAAATACTGAATATTTGCTTTTTGGCTGCTGTTGAGCACTACAGTGACATTTCCAAGGAACTATTCGAAACACAAGCTCTCATTCTCAAGTGGTAATAAATCACCTCACACCTTCTCATATTAAGCATGAAGTTGGAACTTCTCCCCCTCCAGCCCCAATATGCATCATCTTACATTTAGCTGAGAAATAAAAGGGGAGATAATCACTCAGTCCCATAAGATTTTTCTGCAATTCTTCAGTCTGGCCTCGGTGTTCTACTCCAAATCTCCATGTTGGCAGCAAAGTTGATCGCACCACTAATTATCCATTTTCCAACTCTAAATAATTTATTTGTACAATTTAGAGCTCGGATCCCCAGCACACGTCCTCTATGGCCTCCAGCACCATTTATTTGCACTCTGCATTTCCTGCCTTCTAACCAATTTCTCCAGGCAAACAGAGACACAATCCTCCATCCCATGGCTGTTTAGTTCAACAGCTGCTAGTGATGAACCCTGCCAAACATTTTTTGAAAAAAATTGTATATATAACCATATCTCCCCTGTTCACATGCTTCTTGACACTTTCAGGGATCTTCTATAGCTTTGTGCATCATGAAATCATTACAAATATTCTGGGAAGTCTTAGGTATCTGTGTGCTCAACAATTCTATTCCCTGTTCTAGTTTCTGTTAATCTGCAAGTTCATTCACCAGGCACAGGGGTCTGTGGTTCTTTGATCTCCCCTTGAATCCCTTTCAAAAATTACTATCTTTACACCTTCTAGTCCTCTGGTAACAAAGCAGAAAACAAGAATAGATGCCAGCAATGCAAATCAAGAATCCAAACCTCAGAGCAAACTAAGTCAGAGTAAACTGTTGCAAGTTTCAGGTGCTACAATACTGTATGCAGAAGGTCTATGTCTTAATGGAACACACCATAAGAGGTTACTCATCAACTCCAAGTAGCTCACATTGTATAACGATGACATCGTTAATATCAATAATTCTGAGATGTAACATCATCAAGGAAACTATGTTAAAGAACACACTGCCATATATTCTATGGAGTTGCTCTGGGAAACACAAAAGAGACTACAGCAGAAATTATGCAAAGATGACTAAAAATTAGTAGATTTTTTACTACATTTAAGAGGATGTTCTTGCTTCCCAATCAAAGTCTCCATAGCTGCAAAAACAAACATTGTCATTAGTATAACAGATCTTGTATAATTTAATATAGAGTTCTCTTCCATCTAGCCATAGTTCATTATTTTTGCTACCAACATTTCTGTAGTACAGGAATAAATGGCACATAAAATACAAAATTAAAAAAATAGCAGCAAGGTCAATCAGATATCATGGAGCCTTTTGATCTACCCAGTTCTGAAGATAATTTACCTGGGGTTTTGCTCATTTTTGTTTGGTTGATTGTATCAGGGAAGTGAAATATTTCCTTGTTTTCTTAATTTTATTTTGCATTTATGAATTTTAAATACTGCAAATGTGCTAGTTCATTGTTGAAAGACAGGTTCTTCTCACAATGGTCTGGGAAAAAAAGTATCTTTAATAATTAAGACCTTCTTGAATTTTAACATGCTTCCAATAATGCAGGAATTCTGTAATTGCTACAACTTGAATAAATTGATTCATTTTTTAAATGTCTTCAAGCACACAAACTTGCATTCCTCATTAGTAGCACATTTTAAGTTACCAACCAAAGCAACCTATCCAGCATGTGCGGCCAAAATACTGCAGCACCCACTCTAGGGGCTTTATTTTCATCCTTCTGTCCTAGCAAGATAAATACACCAAGCTACAAAGCTTCTCACAGGCACAAATTAAAGATTTACAAATGTAAAACAAGTTCTTTATACGATCATCCCAACGTGCTGGGACACAACTTTCTGCAGGGCCATTCCTAACTTGCCTGTAGTGGCCAAAGCGGCTAATTGCACAATTTTCATTCTAATACATCCATTGAAAATTAGTTTACCAACAGGCTTGATCAAAAAGAGTCCATCCTCACTTTACACTGATTTCACTCATTCAGTAAAAATGAGATAAGCATTTAAAAAGTACAGTGAAACTAATTTAAAGCCAATTTAGCTGTTCTCAACATGCTGAATTATATTTGAGAATCCAGAACACAGAGAATCCAAATAGTGTGCAAACAAAACCACTTAATAAACGATGTGTGTGTACATGTATATATAGATACAAACACATTTTTACATATACACACTTACATATAAAATGTGTGCGTGTATATATATTTTATACAAACACACACACTGCAGGGAGTGTTATCTTAAATACTGAAGAAGATGGGTCATAATACTTACGGTGCTTCATTTTTATTGGGATCAAAGCCAGGAGCAGTGAGCTACAAAATACAGTGCCAGACTCTTAACACAATAGACATGTATTACTAAAAACTGATGTCCTAACCAACTAGAAGTCAAATTAAGTTTGACCAAGAAAACAAAAAGAGTGTAAAGTGTCAGCAATAATGAAATTGTTCTAAATTGGTTTTAGATGCTGAAAAAAGTCCCCCAGTCACAGAAGGCAGTCTATTTGGCTAGAACAGAAACACTGCAATTACAAAAAAATAAATGAGATCAGCAGTGGAAGTTGTATGAATAGTAACTATGAAAAGAGGAGTTATGCAGCATAAAAAGATCTCTACATGATCAAGTATTTCTTTCTTCTGCACAGCTCTCTTCTCAATAAGCACACAAAATAAAACTCAGGTAAAAGGACACTTACTATTTTTAACCTGATTTCTTAAGAGAATAAGGCTTATGCAATCTTGCTGTCTGTACATCTATCATTTGCCACATACATTTGCAGTAGCCTTTGAATCCATTCTCTCATTTCAAAACTGATTTTACAGAGTTGGGGGAACCAGACACTTGAGACCTCTACTTTGGGGGGGGGTGGGGGGAAAAAAAGAAATCTGTGGCTAGGTAAGGTAGACAGACACAAATTAGCACCCCAGCTGAGAGGAAGGCAGTTATAATCCAACCCTTTATTCATTCAGGGGGGCAGCATTCACCATGCAGGAAGCTCTAAACCAGGCACAGAACACATTTAACTCATGCAGTCAAACAGGAAGATAAGAGGGCGTTCACAGCAACCTGTGCATGAGGAGCAGAAGGTGGTATAAGCAGATTTAGGTCAAAAATCCATAGGAAACCATTAGTTTTGCTGCTTATAGAACAACCTGTTACTACTCAACATTATTAGCAGCCTCTTGAGCATCATCCAGAGACCATGATGAAAATACATTTTAATCACTTCTCTTCTTGGCACATTTCTGAAAGTATTTCCAAAATTGCCTCCGCTAATATTAAGTAAATCATTTTCCTACCTTCCCTTCTAAGAGGCAACATATTAGAAGTCCCATTTCAAAAGAGGATACACCGAAAGTTTTGCTGAATGCCACAGTAAGCTCACTGGCAAAAGAACTCAAGTCAGAACAACCCCAGCTTCCCAGCCGGGAGTTCCCTGGGTCCTCCTCCTTGCCCTTCTTGAAGATAGGAATGACATTTGCTTTTCTCCAGTCTTCGGGAACTTCTTCCAATCACCATCGTCATTCAGAGATTATCAAGAGGTCTTGCAATGACATCAGCCAGCTCCCTCAGCACTTCTAGGTACATCCCATCATGGCCCATGGACTTATGTATGTACAGTTTGCTTAAATATTCCTTCACCGGCTCCTCTTCCACTAAGGGTATGTCTCTCTTGATCCAGACTTTCTCAGTGGTCACCAGGGCCTGGGATTCCTGAAGGCCAGTCTTAGCAGTACAGACTGAGGCAAAAAAGAACCTCAGCTTCTTCCATGTCCTATGTCACCAGGCCCCCAGCCTCATTGAGAGCAGGCCCACATATTCTTCAATCTTCTGTAAGTACACAGGTAACAAAAGGAAGTCCTTCATGTTGCCTTTGACATCCCTTGCCAGATTCACTTGCAGTTAGGCTTTGGCTTTCCTAACTCCACCTCTGCAAGCTCAGACAGTATCTCTGTATTCCTCCCAGGTTAACTGTCCCTGTTTCCACCTACTGTACGCTTCCTTTCTGTGTTGGAGTTTTGAAAGAGTTCCTGGCATTTTTGCCTGACTTCCTGCTCATCGGGATGGACTGCTCTTGAGCTTGGCTGAAGTGATCCTTCAATATTAACCAGCTTGCTTGGGCCCCTCTTCCCTCCAGGGCCTTATCCCAAGGGACTCTACCAAGCAGATCTTTCAAGAGGCCAAAGTCCGCTCTCCTAAAGTTCAGGGTTGTGAACTTGCTTTTTGCCCTTCTCTCTCCTTTCAGGATCTTAAACTCCACTATCTCATGGTGCCTACAGTCAAGGCTGCCTTTGAACTTCACGTCCCCAACAAACCCCTCCTTCTTTGTGAGTATGCGGTTTAGCAGAGCACCTCTCCTCGTTGGCTGCACTATCATTTGGAGGAATAAGTTGTCATCAATGCACTCCAGGAAACTCCTGCACTGCTTATGCCCTCCTGTGTTGTGCCTCCAGCAGATATTGAGTTGGTTGAAGTCCCCCATGAAGACCAGGGCCTGCAAACATGACTCTGCTCCAATCTGTCTGTAGAGCACCTCATTGACTCGTTATTCCTGGTCAGGCGGCCTACAGCAGACACACACCACAATGTCACCCGTACCACTCTGCTCTTTAATCCCTACCCATAAGCTCTCGTTGGTTCATCATCCATCCCCAGGCAGAGCTCCAGGCACTCCAGCTGCTCTCTCACATAAAAGGCAACTTCACCCCCTCATTTTCCTGGCCCAGTCTTCTTAAAGAGTCTGTATCCCTCCAGTGCAACACTCCAGTTATGCAAGTCATCCCACCACACCTCCGGGATGCCAACAAGATCACAGCCCTGCAAACGCACGCAGGTCTCTGACTCATCACGATCAGCCCCCATGCCGCACACGCTATTGTACCTGCGCTTCAGCAAGGCACCCCGGCATGCTGATTTCCCAGAAAGGGCTTTAGGGATTTCTCCATCATGACGCCCTTGTAGGCACTCCCTTGCTTATACGCAAATGCTAGAGGTGACCCTGCTTAAGCCCCCTTTTGCTGATTTTGTGATTGTGATCGCCGCAGGCCCTTTGCTCGTCCACCCCGTCAGTCGCTCCCCCACAAGGCTGCTTGGTTAAGTCTCTCCCTCGCCCACCATCCCGAGTTCAAAGCCCTCCTTGCGAGGCCAGTCCTCCTTACGGCAAAGATGTCCTTCTCCTGCCTCAGTGAGGTGGATCCCATCTTTCCCAGGCAGACCCTGCAAACAGGGTCCCGTGGTTGTAGAACCCAAAACCCTGTTGCCAACACAAGCTCCACAACCAACTGCTGATGCGCGTTGCCGGTGTCCTCCTCCTCACGCCTCTTCCCCTTGCCGGCGGGACCAAGGAGACCATTACCCCGGCCCCCGGGTCCCCAAAAATCACCCCCACAGCTCTGTAGTCAGTACGAATGCAAAAGCGATACTGCATGTAGTACAATACTGACTTGTATGTAAAACTTATATATCCATAATTTCAACAGTCCTCAGACCTCTGGACTTCAACAGTCCTCAGACCTCAAAATAAATATTTAAATGTTTAGAACAAGGTATATATATAGAATATCCCGCATGGGATTAGTACCACTATTGGGTGAAATACTGTATTTTAATGAGTATCTGAAATGAATGCTGGCAGTAAGGCAATACTGTGAAATCTTAGGCTTAAATGAACGAAAAGCTGAACCCTGAGTAGGGTGAAAAGAATAAGAAAGTTTTCCTTATTTGACTGGGTAAAATTTAACTTCTCAAGGAAACAAATCTCTCTCAAAAAAAGCACTGTCTGTAATGATTACACTTAAACTGCAGAAAAAACTTAATATTCTGAACACCATTTAAAGGACATAATAATGGAAATTAAGTGCCAAAAATTCCTAGTGCTCATGCAATTTATATCTAATTTAACTTGGAAAGGAAGCCAATGACTTCCAAAAGATGAGTTTTGTTCTTAATTCCTTTGCATTAATCACAATAAAAAGACACATCTTAAAGTCTTTTTGAAAAGTTACACAAATTACATCTACCCTCTTATAAAACCATTTTCTAATCTTTTACTTAGTATGAAAAAAAAATCACTAAAATATTAATACAAAGCTAAAGTGTAGCAGCAAAAATAATTTTCAGATGTGTTTATTCTTAAAATACTAGTTAATTAAAAACCATAGCATTTTTTAAAATGCCAGAAAAACAAGCTAATATACTAGAGAAGTGCTACAAAGCATGTACGGTAAGCAGGCGGAAAACCTTTACTTCTGAAAGTTGTTAAAAACCTCTACTTCTCAAAGTTGTTACTGTGCCTCTAAAATAATCAGCCAACTCATAAATAGTCCTTATTGAAATAACTGAATTAACAGCTTGTTACAAGAATATAGACAAATTATACAATTCTGTGAATTAGTTACAATTGAGAATACAATGTAACACTAAATATAAATATCAGAACCAAAGACAAAAACAAAACCAAGATATGCAGACTCTGCTCCTGGGTTTTTCCATGACCTTAATGGAATAAGCCTCTCTGTGCTCCACAAACATTCCTATTATATAAAGCTTTCAAATGCTTTACAAAGCTTTCTTAAGAGCAATACACAACTTTTTTCTTTTATATGCACTTTGTAAAAAAAAAAAAAAGTATTTTAAAAATATTTAAGTACTGCAAAACCACTTTTTATACAAAGGTCATTAAAAAAAGACTTCATGAAGTTGTTCCTTGGAAAGAAAAAGTAGTAATAAATTTTCTGTAAAAATGATAGTGTAAAAATGATAGAAACGAGATCCCTGTTTAAAAGTTTCCCAGCCTTTCTCCCAACTGTAAAGAGCCATGTGCATGCTACAACATGTAGCCCAATTCTACACAGTTTTTCACCATTTGATACCAGGCAAAATAGGCTGTATAAATTAATTCATTTTGTGAATTTAAGCAGTCTAAAGCTATTCTGAGAGTGTGAAGTTCCTCAAATATGCATCAGGACACTTCAAAGTAAACCAAGGCATGAGCCAAATTTCTTCTCAGGACCACCTGGAATTCTGAAGCCAGACATGCAGCCTCCGAAGAGCTAGCAGCTTCCCTGCGCTATTTTTTTTGGTCTCAATCCAGACAACCATAATGTCTTGCATGTCAGAAATGCTACATAAGCTAGGTGTAAACCTATGTTACAGATATTGTCTCCTAGAACTTGTTGGGGTTTGGGTTTTGTTTGTTTGTGGGTGTTTTGGGTTTGTTTTGGGTTTTTTTTTTGTTTGGTTTGGTTTTTTTTGTTTTGTTTGGTTGTTTTTTTTACTAAATCTATCTCATCTATGAAGACTATTTGTATTAGTCTACACAGGTTACAAAAAACAGAGCGAAGACCTCGGCGATGATCATAGCATATTTCAAAAAGCACTTTGCATCCCTAGAATCGCTGCAGCCTTCTGTGATACATCTGATGCTGTCAAAAACAGGTTTCAGGCAAAATATTATTCATCTGACACTGTTGATACATGTTTTATCTCAGCCATGTTATATTCATTGCAACATAGCAGATGCCAAAATCCCGAAGCAGACACAGAGGCCAAACAAAAGTGACAATGCGCCAACAAGGGGTTCTGCAGCATTATCATTTGCCCATTCTCACTAGCAGACCTTCCGCTCCTGCATTCTACCCCTTCACGCATGTAGCTGTGGAAGTGATCATCTGCTGCCCTACATCAAAGAATTCAAAAATTCTGGAGATGACCTGATCGCTACAGTACTAACAAGACTGACTCAATAAAGGCAATTCGTACAGCAAAAGACAAAAGATTTCAGTCATGCTAGTATGATCCTGGGCTGTTCGAGCACAGTGGTCACACTGTTGAAGACTGTTCAGTACAAAGGTATGATTATCCTAACTTGAAGTACTTACCCACCCAATACATAGTCCCATAAAATCTTTGGTTTGGCTATGAAAAGCTACACTTCAGAAGCCACAATAGGAGCCATTCACAAGTTATCCAACAAAAAACCAGCTTGTCAGCGTGATTCGCAGGTAGGCTGATCACCAGAAAAAGGAGTAAGCCTTTTACAGAACGAGATGTGTGGCAACTGCAGCTAAGGATCACCAGAGCTATTAGTTAAACCACACTGTATTCCTTACTCACAAATTGCTATACCTTCAGGTGTGGATCAGCAAGAATTGTCCAAACTTTACTACTTATCCACGTCACCAAGAAAATTGCCATTCTGTATTAACCTTAGTTTCTCATCTCCCCTCATAGTCTACATTCTGACAAAATAACCTCAGAAATGTAAATGCTAATTTCCAACACTCCCTCCAATTCCAGGCTCGATCTATAGGAACTTTAGTTGGTTATTTTTTTCCAGCTAGTTCATCAGTACTTTCACATTACTTGGTCAACTCAATTTTATTCTACCCATTAAATCCATCAGTGGCAAACTCAAAGGTATTTAAATACAGTAAACTGTAGTTAAAATTAAGAAGTGTTGACAACTACATGACCATACCATTCACGTTCATCTTCACCCTTCAGAAGACATTTTGAAAAGCAAGATTCTCACTGAAAAATGTCTGAGGACACAGTTTTGAAAAGCAGCAGAGCCTTTTGAAATCCACAATTCAGTGCTGTCCTTTGGGAAACAGCCCTAACCAAGCAGGATCAAGGGGGTCCAATATTCCACATACAACTTCTTGGTCAAAAGGGCTTCTGCAGTAGTCACTAACCGAAGAGGCACATCTTCTGGGGAAGGATTTGCTACTATTCAAATAGTATCATAAGCAAACTTGAGAGATTCAATAGTATCATAAGCTTATGATACATATCAAAATGTATCATAAGCAGTTGTTCATTATTTGGTAAGAGTGGATTTCATCTAGTCGTCATTAATATTCAAAGTAAAATTCCAGCTTTGGTGATCTGCCTGCAGCACAGCACACACTCCAGCTGCAACTCCTCCCTATTACGAGGACAGGCGTACGACTGACTTATTTTTGTTTGGTTTTATGAGCTAACTAAACTCAGATTAAAATTTAAAAGAAGACTTAGCTGATGTAACTACAAAGTGTTGTGGTCCTGGATGTTCTTTAATTACAGAGCCTCTGGCCTGAACCATTCCTGCTTGCTAATCCAATTTTTAGGCATGAAACTAATCAGATTGCAGGAAAGAAAACGAAAAAGAAGGCTGTACAATGTTTCTGCCCTACTAGGTAGAAGTACAGACTCAGAAAAATGCCTGGCGATAATAACAGGGAATTGGCATTGCCAGGGCAAAAGTGGGCAATGAATCTCACAGCCAACCAGGAGTGGAAAGGGTAAGACCAGAAACAGCAATTCCCGTAGCTTAAGCTGCCACAGAACCAAAAGCCTAAACCATCATCTTAGTTTGAATGTTTTACAGGTAAATGAGACAATCTACTTAAATGAACTCCTAGTTGTTTATACCCATTTAAAAATTATTTTAAAAAGCAAGCTAAAAATTTGGTTATTTGCAAATTTCAGCAGGTCATTTTTTTTTCCTATCTTTTCAAGCCACTTTTTAAACATTTAAAAATACCTTGTGACACACTAACATGTCTTTGAATGGAACCTGACAAAGTCAGACTCTGCTTTAAAGATGCACTTGT
The DNA here is from genome assembly GCA_013400755.1 of Pelecanoides urinatrix. NCBI lineage: Eukaryota > Metazoa > Chordata > Aves > Procellariiformes > Procellariidae > Pelecanoides > Pelecanoides urinatrix. Next base: position 638,168 of record VZTQ01013164.1, read on the forward strand.
TGCTGTTCCATGTGTTAATGACAAACTCACTTTGAACCCATACCACTAAGTTGAAGAAATCCTTAAACTCATTTTTAAGTTGTTATCCAGTGAAATATTAACACCCCAACACCTGGAAAAAACATGCAATAATGTTGATGTTCATTAATACTTGAAGTGCACTTTTAGCATACTGTTTATTAAAAAGACTTGTAGTCTTGGTTTTCTTTTTAATATAAATAACACCAACTAAACGCCATATAAATAACTGCTATCAGATACAAGAAAGGGTAGGACCACATCATCATTATCTTTACCTCTTTAATTTTGTTCCTCTTCTCTCGGATATCCGGGTCTGATGGTTCTCCACTGTTTATCCCTATAAGATTTGGTAAAGGAACAGGGGGCAGTGGCTTGCTGTCTTTCTTTTTCAACTCTTGCACTACTTTGTTCTTTTCTGTCTGAATCTCAGCTTGTATCTCATCACGGGATTTCTTCAATTTCTCCTTAGCCTCTTCCAGAGCCTTTTCATGATCTGCTCGGATCTTATTTCTCAGACGTTCCTCTTCTTCTCTAGAGACACAAATGCTAGTCAGCATCTCATTACTAAAAACACATTGCTTATAAACAAACTGCAGCTTCAAAACAGAAGCGACATCCCAAGTTGGTTTACTCTAAGTAATTGTAATGATTCAGACAAGTTTACTGCATTACGTTTGTGCACAATACTACACTATTTTTGCCATGAACCCCAAAAGAAGAACAGCACACACATCAACACAGTGTAGAAAAACGTGTCATAGGGGTTTTCTAGATTATATCTCAGCACTTTCGCTTGTCTACTCAAGAATTTAGAGAGGAAAAGCTCTGCGTCCTGTACTTCAAATACAGGACGTGTGCAGAGGCACATCTAGAAATCATTCAGTTTAAAAAAAGAAAAAAAATCAGAAGGGCTTTTCCTTGCCTTCTGCATCATAAATACCTTGTACACAACTTGTCAAGAACTGAAGTAACCACTACAAAAAAATCGCAGCCACTTTTTTTATTAACAATGAGGTGTGAGCTGCAACAGCTGCAAACCCCAGCACAGCATGTTTTGTCTTGAATTCAGAACTCATTGTTCCAATCAGCACGGTCCAAAAACCTCACAAGTTAAATGCAGAGTTAACTATAAAATTTACGAACATAAGAGCTTTTAGTAAAGCATGATTTTGAAACTCACTGTCAACAAAACTAATATCATCTTGGTTCTAAGCACAATCTTCCATCGTGATCTTTAATGACTAGTAAAAGTTTTGAGATTCACACACAAAACGAAGAGTGCTGTTTTAAAGCCTGGGTTAAACAAGAGGTTATTCTAACAACAGACAACAGTCCTAAAATATTTCAAGGCATCAGAAAGATACACAGACTCAATATAACACAATCTTTTCAAGCTTCTTTAAAATATAGAGTTGGTCAATGACTAATGTAAGCCAAAATAGTTGTAGGGATTTAAAACAAGCACTAGTAAGAAAAAAAAACCCACCACACTCCCTCCCTGTTTCCTCCCCCAGGCAAAAACACTTTTTCCTCAAAGAGCATTAAGGAGAAGACAGTGGATAATGGAAAGGAAACAAGGCTAGCAGCAAGCCATGTAAGAAATATCAAGCTTAACCTAACCGCTTTTAGGAGGAACTGAGCCACTTGACCCATACCACATGTTTTTTTCCAGTATACTGAAAACATACCAATGAAAAGGAGCAATCACCACTTGATATGTGAGAATAGAATAGAAGAGTTCAGTTGGAAGGGACCTATAGCGATCATTTAGTTCAACTGCAATTAAAAGCTAATCCAAAGTGTACAGAAAAAAAACCCCACAAGATTGACAACTGTTAACCAAACATTGTCAACAAAAATAGGAATGTATCTACATATTTAAATTGGGATATTTTTCCTACAAAGGTTATTAAAAATATTTGACAAAGTCTATGATAAACCAATAACGTTTCCAGAGATTCAAACAAATTTTAAGTAACTCATTGGGGTGCTGTGTTGGAATAGAATCACAGAATCACTAAGGTTGGAAAAGGCCTCGAAGATCATCGAGTCCAACCGTCAACCCAACCCCCCATGCCCACGAAACCATGTCCCCAAGCGCCTCATCTACACGTCTTTTAAATCCCTCCAGGGATGGGGACTCCCCCACTGCCCTGGGCAGCCTGTGCCAAGGCCTGACCACTCTTGCAGGAAAGAATTTTCTCCTAATGTCCAACCTAAACCTCCCTTGGCACAACTTGAGGCCGTTTCCTCTCGTCCTATCGCTGTTACTTGGCAGAAAAGACCGACCCCCCCTCGCTCCAACCTCCTTTCAGGAATATTTAGGGATATGGACAGATCTTACTGAGCTTTGCAAGTATAACAGAACTGTTTTTATTAATCTCACAGATCAAGATCATGTCATGTCTATGATAAAGCACTGCTTCACCTTTACAAAAAGAGGTCAAAGAATGAAGCTAATAATGAATAACTTGCATAGAGTTATGATACAATAGTATCAGAGCAATCCCACCAGACTGGTCCAGTTTATGCAAGGTTTATGACTGTCCTCTGCCTAGGGAGAGCTGATTTTAAGTCAAAGTGCAATAAATCAAGCCTTTAGTTCCAGAAATTCACAGTTCAAATCCCCACTGCACTAGCCCTGACTGCTCTCTCATAAACATCCAGAATATTTTTTAACTTAAATTTATACACCTCTTTGCTCTAGTCTTTAGCTTGGGCTCAAAAGCTCCAATTTTTAGGGACAGGTTTTCTTCTCAATTTGACAAAGTCTGACATCACTTGATGTCATCCAGAAAATAACTTCCCAGTTTACAGGTCAATGTGCATGGCATGCAGGGTGAAAACCATGATAGTGTAACATAAATGCTCTCAGCAAAATGCATTGTTATACAAAGAGTGTTTTATTAGCCTTTATATTTTTTTAAGTGCTATTAGGTTTGCACTTTAAAAAAATTATAGTAGCATTATTACCTTTCGATATTTCAGTACCAGAAATACAATGCAATGTTTTAACAGCTGCACCGACTGAAAGGCATTCAAACTGAAGTTCTTCAGCCGCTTTTCTCAATATGACCCACGTCACATCCATATTTCTTGCACCTCGAATCCTGGGTTCAGTGTTGGGCCCCTCACGACAANCAAACAATAAAAAATGAAGGACTGAGCTCCTCACTTTGACTATCAAATCCAAGCTCGTTAACACTGTTGAACAGTAAGTCCTCTCCCTCAACTGCAGAGCAGAGAAACAACTTTCAAAGCAGCAAAAGACTAGTCTAAAGAGAGAAAATACAAGTAATACCATTTAGGATAACTTTTACTTCTACTATGACCCATCTATAGGAGAAAATAACTTTCTTGTATTCCTTTAACGGTTACTCATATTCTATTGTGGCAGCAATGTGCTCAATTCAGTAACAAAAGCAGCTGAATATTTCTATCAGCCGAAAGATGTGAAACCACAGATCTGTAGCCTGGAAAGCTTTTCCAAGGCTAGCAGAGGGATCTGCGTAAGATGCAGCTAGAGAGAATGAGGTCGCCAGAACGAGCCATCATTCCCCACAGTCATGTTCTCACCAAGAGACAGCACGCTGTACAGGAGCCAAAGAGAGGGCTTACCGAGAATGAGAAATAGAAAGTGTTACTGAACACTGAAGAATCAAAATACTTCAGTGTGGGAATAACCGTATTCTGGAGGTTCATTTCTCTGTTTCAAAACTCAATTTCTGGAGGGAAGTGACAGCCTTTACCTTCTAACTAGATCTACTAACATTTTGTTAATAGATACTGAAATTCTTTTTGCAAAAAATCAATCATCACTGAAAAACCTGAGTTTTCAGAAAAACAGGGTGACAATGTATCTCAGACCTTAACAAAAAGATGTTCAAGGTATATCCACATTAACCTAATTTGAAGAGGATGCTTTACAATGAGTGTGCTTTATTCATAAATAGAAATGTTTTTGGTAAAACCCACAGTTACCATGTATGTCCCCAAATATGATCCCCCTGTGTGAAAAAGATTAATGGTGTTTGAGTAGTTATAGTGAGTCTGACTCACTAAAATGAGTCACTGGTGATGTGCTTTGTGCACCTTCACGATTTTGCACCATCAAGATCAAGTGCCATGAAGATTTTGCCTTTACCTTTCCTTCAAAGTTTCCGTCCCAGGTGCTGCATACACTAGTCATAATAAAAGCTCCATCACTCTACCAACTTCATCTCTTTCTAGATTCAAACTGCATGAAAGAGCCATAAATTGGAAAACAAGTTTTTACCTCACGTCTGTTTACATTGCAGGAACCGCTATATAAACATACAAAAGCTGTTGATTTCTACAGCACTATAATCCAATTAGAGTCATTAAGGAGGTCTGAATGACAGTCTGCTTTCCTTCAGTCACTCAGCAGAATACCTAAGTATTGGAAGAAAAAACAGAGGCTCAATAGAGATGAAAAATTCTAGCGCTAACTGTATGATCAGCTCCAAATCTTCCAGGAAGTGACATTTTGAGACAAATATAAGAAAACAGTAAGATGAAGAAAAAGGTCAACAGGTATTTGAGGGAGTTTACAGGAGAGAGTACAAAAGCTTCTCCTGTAGACAGATATTCTCTATGCAATTACCAATGATGGACAGCACAAGCTACAAGAAATGTCATATTCTATGTTCCAGCTGAAGACACATTTTACCAAATATATTCAAGTATATGACCCCAATGGAAGAAAAATCACAACCCTAAATACCAATACCACATATTTCTGAGTTCTTAAGCAACAAGAACTAAGTGAAAATACAGAATAAAGTTAAGTGGATGAGAAAATTGAAAATGTGTGAGCAGCTGACATCCCCCAAACAAGCTCCCCATCCGGCACAGAAAGCATCATCAACAGTTTAACACACGCAGATAGCACCGCATTCAAATACTCAGAGTTCAAGAAAAGAGACCTCAGACAGGATAAATCTAAAAATGTAAGATTGGAAAGAATCCCAGCATAAACACGTATACCAAAATGTGTCAAACAGTTTCCCTATCCAACTACCCACACACACCCCCCGCTTCTAGGCAACATAAGCAAACTCTTAAAATACAGAGTATTTTGAGTAAATCTTCAAAAACGTAACCTAACAGAAAGCTGCTGCTTCCTTCTAGTCACCCCAACAGCTTATTCTCAAGTCTCAAGACAGAGGTTCAAGTACATGAAACTACAGCAGTAGCTGCTTTAAAACAAGCGATATTATCAAAAGAATCTGTGATTAGACTATTTTTTGCCAGCAAGAACCATAAATAGACCTAATAATTAGAATTTGAAACTAGAAACAGGGGCAAATTTTTTAAACAACCACTGTAGTTAACTACTGCAGCTGCTTACGCAGGAGCACTGAACACTCGCAAAGCATCCACGAGCTGTCTAAAGGTCATTCAGAAAAGACCACAAATTGTAACACTTGATAACTGAATCACTAACCAAAACTTAACATGCTTTAATTACGCACGCAGTAGTGAGCCTTCTGAACTTAAAAGCTACTAAAGCTTCACTTGCCAAGACAATGACTTTTAACGTAAGTCTCCCCTATCTACTGTGACACAACAGGCTCTTTAGAAACTGAACTGAAAAAAAAAAAAACCCAAAAATGCTTTCAACCTTCTTCATAAGATTCAAGATCAAAAAAGGGAAATAAAAATTAGAATGGAGTCAAGAAAAGAAAACTGGCCACCAGCAACTGTTCTCTCACACTAAAAAGCAAAGCACTGGGTCCTATAGCAAAAGGACAACCAGTTTATTATCATTTGGATTTTCAGCAGATGGATAGACAAGAACTGTTAAAGCACAAATATTTGTTTAAGTCTGTCATCCAGAAACAAACCCCTGTGTGAAAATTCTGAACTTTTACCCTTTTGTCAACTTTAATTCTTCAACCAGAGGCTACTTTCAGAGACACAGTGAAACAAAGAAATAGGCACTAATTAAAAAAAAAAAAAACCAAAAACACCCAAAAAACCCAACAAAAAAACAAACAAAAACACCACACCAAAAGAACTTTGAGAGTCAGTGCCTAAAGCCATTTCATGTTAACTATAAGAGCTGCTTTTCCCTCCAATCTTGCAGCATACACGATTTTATAACATCCATACATCCTACAACCCCATCATGTTCTCCTAGTATATGGACAATTACGTTCATGACACACAAAACCACTGGAGATATACATACTGCCCTTCATTGCCCAGAAAATTAACCCAAATGCAGATTCCTTGAGTGGTTTCTTTTAGACAAAGGTGACAGTAGAATTTAGTTCTAGCAAGCGGTTAGATGACATGAATACTGCTCCTCAAATACAAGGAACACGAGAGAGAGTCATTATTCAAGCCCTCTTATCTCTCTCCATCCAGTTTCGGAAGTTTTTCCTCTTGCCGTCACACCCCCCCTTGATCTTTTTCACGTTCCTGTTTCCTGCCTTCCTCTACTATCATTTGTATCGACTTCGGCTCCGCTAGCTTGCTTCCTTGGCCTTCTACAAAGGCACGGCCGCCACTCTGAACACCGGTCCTCCTCACCTTCATCATTCAACTTCTTTGGCCCATGCTAGGGAGAGGAGAGAATTAGCTCACTGACACGGGCACTCTCCTTTAATTCTAAATACCCCCTCTTAAATTCCACGTGGACCTCCTCCAAACAAAACTTCCTTCCACTTCTGTGCAATAAATGATGCCCCTAATTGATCTCTTTTGCAGCCAAATCTTAGGCCAAGAATCCAGGCCTTCAGCCACCTCCATCACTGCTCTCAACGACTTTTATCTCTAAGATGGAAGCTCACAGAACCTGTTTCAGATCTGCTCTCTTGTCTAAGCCAAAACTTCGGTCTCTGACATTTCTTTGTAGATAGCTGGGTGCCACCTTCAAGCCAAATGAACTTTTAATCTTCCTCCCACATCTTTTGTTCAGCAGTGGAAACTTCTCCATTGCTCAGGTTGCCAGTGTCTGGGCATTCTTCCCATTTCCTAGAATTTGATTACACCTAAGTTTTTCTGCTTAGTTTCCATGTATTTTAAATGCAGTTTTTCTTAACTCATACAGTTAGAAGCACTCAGAGCTCGATCTTGTTCTGTTCATCCAGCAACTCTGCTAGGAAAACAATCTTTACATTGCCTGGTTTTTTTTTTCCCCCCCTGCAAAAACTGTAATTCAGTATATGTCTTTTTCCAGGCACAACAGAAAGAAAACATGGCCACTTCTAGATGTCCAATATGTTAAATTCACAGATTTCCATGCTGATCATTAAAAGTCACTGCTGCTTATTACTCCTGTATCTGTCTCTACTCGATCGTTCTCCTTTGTCTTGTAATGTAGGCAGGGCCTTTGGAAGCAGCTCTGGAATGAGGACAAGCAAAACCCTTGGGGAATATATTTAGAGAGAATTTCAAAAACACGGATTGAATGGGCAACACAGAACTTGCAGAAGGGATGGAGAGTTGAGGCACATCCCTTATGCATGAAGAGCAAGCCCTCTGCAAAACTGAAAGCCAAAAAATTTCTTAGTATCACTAGGTATCTTTTATAATATTTTGGAACATAGCCAGAATCTTCATAAATCATCAGAAGGTAACACACCCAGTTAAATACTTTATTAATGAAGTGCATTAACATACAAGACATCTCTTGTTTTCTTTCACAATGATAATAAAAAGTACAAAACATACCTTCCAGTTAAGAACAAAACAGTAGATTCCACTATCAAAAGTAGAACATGTATACTTTTGAAGGAAGAAAAGAGACATGCAGGCAAGGGGTCATTCTTCAGGAATTATTTGCTTCCTATGTTATGAACGTTAACATGAACAGAATTGGGAAAATTTGTCTTGAGATTGTGCCAAGCGCTGTGACCATTAGCAAAGGCATTTGTTCCTCACCCCTGTCTACAGCAGCCGTGTAATCCCAAGCATCGACTCAAAAAAGGAGGGTGTCAAGCTCAAGTCAATGGCTTTCTTGGGACCTGAACACACTGTCATAGCTGGTACAGTCAGCTTAAGTTTTCCTGGTGAAGACAGGTAGACGTTTTCTACAGACTCCCACAGCTGCATTCATATTAGCAGCCAGGCGTTTGTCAATGCTAAGAAGGGTCACTACTAGAGGCTGTGTAAGCATTTTAAGCTTACATGAAATTTCTTAGTTTTGTAGTTACAGTATCAGCTGAAAGAGATTTTCAGAAGAATCAGATCAACTGTTTCAGGAAGAAATATGATACTTTTTTTTTTTTAAGAATGAATGCAACTTTCATTAGTGAGCAAATAAAAAATATAAATTACACAACGCTTTACAGAAGTTTTCAACTACATATAAGCAAACTCATTCAGTTTTCAGTGTCTTAATGTCATTCAGGTACGAAAACATTTTGTTAGGAAAAGCAATGGATGCATAAAGTTCAACAACAGAGTTTTCAATCACTATAGCTCTATCAAACCCATCCCATTTAGATACTTTCTGCTTATACGATGTAAAAGAGAATACAATTAGATTTGCCTCAAGGCACTAACATATAATCAAAAGCAGGCATTGTTTCAGAATTTTTGCTGATTAAAGAAACTTCATTTAACAGCTACAGCTAATTACATCTGTGCAGAATATTAAGCCTCTGCAGAACAAGGTCTTAAATCTGATTGTCAAAGCATTTACAGTGCTAATGTAGAGGAAGAAATTATTTTATTTTTTAAGAATCAATTTTACTTCTAAAGAAAGACACTGAAAAGCCTAAGTCTTACTAAAAGTTTATGAAATTTAGGATCTCTTGATGTTTTGTCAAGAAACCTGAATGAGAAGAATGTTGCTACCTGCTCTGTGTAAAAGGATTTTAAATAGCCTCCTGTCTCCCAGCACCATCAGATCTTCCTTTCCTATTAGAACCACAACGAGACAGATTTTTTTTTTGAACTAATAAAGATGGAAGAACTTGACAAGAAGCAGGAATGAAAAATACATATAGACTATAAGAATAAAAAACAGAAAAAGAAATCAGTATTGAACAAGCGAATTGAGCAGGATAAAAAGTTAGAAACAAGCAAGATAGTAAGAATGAACATCTCGAAATGGAGGTTTATTTTGACGCAGGATTCGAACAGCACCAAAACATGATAGGGTAATTTCAATTTGAAACTGCAGAAGCCTACCACAATTAATGTCGAACCACAGAATTTTCTACTCTAAACCACTCTAGGTAGCTGGAAACATTGCTGTTGTACAAGTTTAGATACGTATATAGCAATGTATCAGGGTATTTACACTTTACTCACCACAGTCAAGTCTAAGACAGTATGGACAAACATCTTGCATGCTATATTATTTATTGATATAAGATAGTTTGATCAAGGCAGAATAATACATAGCTTGTCCTGTGATACTGAGAAAGCAATTACACAGAACTGGATTCTCAGGCAAGAGCCGTGCGTCATCTCTGCCTCTTATTAAAGGAGGCATCTTTACAAATAAGCACATTTACATACAGCACAAAGCAGTCCGGCTGATGTTGATGGCACAGATCAGATACTGAAGCATATGCTCAAGCAGAAATAAAAGGAACCAGAGCACTCCCATTACACAGCATCAGGCTCTTAAATATTACGTTCAGTCTACTATTACTGCCAAAACCTAAGTTTCCAATAGGAAAAAAAAAAAAGAAAAAAGAAAACCAAAGAGACAAACCCAGCAACACAAGCCAGGAACGAAAATTAGAGTGGTACATTCTACGATTTGGCATATACCACAAGAGTTGCTGCAGAGTCTGAAGCATTACTGTATTTTCCACACCACTCGAAGCTCACCTTTTTCAGAGGTCATCATGCTACAATCTTTACACAAGTTGTTTATTTTTCCTTATTCCATACAAAATTAAATACATACACTCATTTTTCACAACGATACAAACAAACCTGCTTTGATGGCAACTTTTTCCCAGGAAAACCACAGTCCTATTTAGGCTGCCCAATATTAAACAGAATCCTAAGATTAGCCAGACTTAGATGGCTAATTTTAGATTAAAAAAATAGATTCAAACACCTGAAAACCAAGAAGATTACAGGTTTCCACTACACCTTAATTCTCACCCTTTTGCACACATGAAGAGCCACATTAAAGTTGCATGTACAAGTGGAGAACTAGCACTTCCTACGCTATTTACCATTTTGACATTCTCCAGAGTGAAAAGTTTGGGGTTTTTTAAAATACAATTCTTACATAATTTTTTACCTAAAGAAAAAGAATCATGGGTCTCATTTTGTACAGCAACTGTTTCTGTATATGCTCTATGAAAGCTTGCCCTACAGTACTGCCTTGCTACTCCTTCAGCCTCTGTACTAGCTACATTGCCTGACAGTTGTGCCAAGACACGTTCTTAGATCTGTACAGGAATTTTAGGAGGAGATGGGGACAGAAACAAGAATGAAGTGACAACAAAGGAATTCCAATCATATGTGCACACACACAGCGTCCTTGCTCTCCCTTCTTTCCTGATCTTCTTTGCCCCCAGAATCTCCCCTTTCGCACATGATACTCCCAGAGGAGGAAAAAAGTTCCTGGAGGCATGCAGAAAATCATCAGGAGTGATTCAGAGGACCCAAACAGCCTCCAGAAATTGCACAAGTTTTAAGTAGAAGCCTTAGCCAGCTGAGAAATTCCTTTCCTTCTGCATACTCACATGGTAAAAGGAATTTCTTAGCACATATATCGATTATAGCATCATCTTGTTCAGGTAGTTTAGCCCAATTACAGAACATGTGATATTAGTTTGACTAATAAGCTATGAAGAGTTTCCTAAGATATCACCTGAGATACAGGAACTGCAATATATGAAAGAAGGTTTAAACAAAAGAGAAACAGGATTTTACCTGTTTACCTTCACAAGATATAGCTTGAAAACACTCCTCCAGCAGATATCAAAGGCTTGCTGAAATCACTACGTAAGAATGTCACAGAGAAAGCTGCATTAATTCCTTGCAATGGGAAGTGCTAAGTATAAACATATTAGATATTTAATATACCAGGACAGCCTCACTCTCCACATGTGGTAGGACAGATGACACTTCTGTGACATTTCATATGGACATTATAAGCTTGTTCTAAAATGAAAGAAAAGAGGGGACATACTTGAAAAGAATTTGCCAAAAAAATCCACCAAAAAACCACACTAAACACGTGAGTCTAGGAAGAACAATAGTAGAAAGAAGATAACTCCTGGTCCACTCTTCTTTTGAAAAAAAGACCAAGCAAACCATAAAACAGACCAAGAAAACTTTACAAGCAACACAGTCAGCAAGCAAACACCTCTGTTAACTCACTTCCATGTAGTTAAATTGATTTTGTTTTGTTAAAAACAGGTTTTATTTAGTTTCAAATAACAATCAGAAAAAAATTAAACACAACAACTGTGAGCAGCAATATTTGGCTGACTTTTGAAAGTGTCAAGTAAGTAATCTTAAGAACAGAGGTCAGGACACCAGAAACGAAAAATAGGGTGCCAAAAGACATTTGCTGTTTGGGGTAGGGGGTGGTTTTTTTTTTAAGGAAACTAAGAAGCAGCAATCACTAAAAAATATGACAATCATTTTAACATCCCAGTGATTCAAAATGGTAAGGGTGGAGCTTTACATCCACAAGAGACTCTACCAGGGGAGCTAATAGAGGATGACAGCCTCCTGCTATCAGTTACTATGTAGGTCAACATCAGAGGAAGAGAAAAATACCTTGACAGGGTTTCACACGTATCAGCTTGCAGCAGAAAAAAAAAGACTCTGGCTACAGTTTCACATTATATTTAAGCTGATTAATACCTAGCTACTGAAAGTGAAAGGGCCCACTCTACCTTGCACCAGCTCTGGCACTTGTCAGTGGCTGGTGAACTGATGAAGGGTCTTAACAGACTGTCTGGGGGCTTGGTTAGTGCTCTCCTGGACACTTGTTTGTTCTGAGGCTTTTTGGATGGGGTTAGCTCCCTGAATTAGCTGATGGTGGGGTCAAATGACAGGCAAAGCTAACCTGGGTCAAGAACCAGGAGCAATCTTTCCTCTACGGATGAGGCCACACAGCCTTCCCTTAACAGAGCCTGCCACAAATGTGTAAACTGTAGCTTTTAGGTGGCTGGTATAACAAGAAATGAAACCAACTGTAGCTCAGAAAGAAACAGTCAAAGCCAACAGTAATAAGGCAAGGATCTGCTGGAAACTGAGGACTACTGGATAAAATCATGGTGAGACAAATGAACTGACTGGCCCACCCACACACCTAGAGCAGAGATCAGCAACACAAGCACAAGCCGTGGCTGGTCAAGCTGTGGAAGTTCTTCTGACGAAGTCAGAGGGGACCCACCTGCAGACCCGACTTCCAGTCAGAGAGGAAATGGCACTGTAAGCCTGAGGTAGAGAAGTCCACCTGTACGGACCAGTAAGAGAATATCCCTGGATGAGTAAGAGTTGCACATCATCAGCATGGGTCCCCCCTCCTGATCACCAGCCGGACAGTGCACAGGAACACGGCTTTCCTGGTGCTGCTGCCGTGAGCCACTGATGGCTAGAAAATGAGTGGTTCTGTGGAAACAAGTCAACTAGTATGTGAATGGTGCTTTTATGTCATAGAATCACAGAATCACTAAGGTTGGAAAAGACCTCTAAGAACATCGAGTCCAACCGTCAACCCAACCCCCCCATGCCCACTAAACCATGTCCCCAAGCGCCTCATCTACACGTCTTTTAAATCCCTCCAGGGATGGGGACTCCACCACTGCCCTGGGCAGCCTGTGCCAAGGCCTGACCACTCTTTCAGGAAAGAAATTTCTCCTCATGTCCAACCTAAACCTCCCCTGGCACAACTTGAGGCCGTTTCCTCTCGTCCCATCGCTGTTACTTGGGAGAAGAGACCGACCCCCCCTCGCTCCAACCTCCCTTCAGGCAGTTGCAGAGCGCGATGAGGTCTCCCCTCAGCCTCCTCTTCTCCAGGCTGAACACCCCCAGTTCCCTCAGCCGCTCCTCATCAGACTTGTGCTCCAGGCCCTTCCCCAGCTCCGTTGCCCTTCTCTGGACACGCTCCAGCCCCTCCATGTCCTTCTTGTCGTGAGGGGCCCAAAACTGAACCCAGGATTCGAGGTGCGGCCTCACCAGTGCCCAGTACAGGGGCACGATCCCCTCCCTGCTCCTGCTGGCCACACCAGTGCTGATACAGGCCAGGATGCCGTTGGCCTTCTTGGCTACCTGGGCACACGGCCGGCTCATGTTCAGCCATGTCCACACATGCTTCTGATTTATTACGTTAAAGATTGATTGGGTACGACTGCAGTATTAATAATATGATCAACAATAATAGTTAGAATGTTGGTTTATGTAATATAGGATATCATAACTCTATATTCCTTGTGTTGGTCACCATCTCTGTGCAAATCATTCTTTAGGTTTCAGGGCTTTAGTTGCCCTACAAAAAGAAGCTCCCTTACTCCTTACACTGGTACTCAGGAGAGCAGGCAGCAAGCCAGTCCGCCAGTGGTGAGCTGAGCCAGCTGAAAAATCACCGATCACTTAGGCCAAATCAGGTCTCCTAACTGGCTGACTGCCCAAACGCTGCTGTTGGGGCAAGGATATAGGCAAGATTAAATGGCTGGGGACACAGCAGAACACGACATGAGCTTCAAGTGTTATATACCTGCATGTTCAGGGACCTTAAATTAGAGCCCAAGCTACAAAGATCATGTTTTCTGCACACACACTCACATGGCCATTAAGCCCAACTCATTCCATTTCCCACCATCAGCTCTATCCCCTCACTCAGCCATATGGTTTCCTCTCCTCTAGTTTATCCCAATGATATTGCTTCCTCCATCAGATAAAAGTCACTCCCTACCATCCTGAATTTTATTTATGCCTTACTGAGCACCAACTTGCTTCAAGTGTCTCCTCTCCGCAAGGTCACTCTGATTAGTCTTTGATATCTCTCTCAGCCAATGCCCGCCTCTTCTTATGCCTCAGACAACGTTGATCTTTTTCTACTTAGGGAGAAAGGGGAGGAAAGCAAAAGGCACTATTTCAGAGTCATCCCACCCACTTTTATTTTGCTTCATGTGCCATGCACATCTCCAGCTTCCAAAGAAAGATATTAATTGCTGCTCCTCACCACCACCAAGGCCCTCTGCTAGCCCTGGCTCAATTTCCCCCTCCAGATTCCTGTTCCTAATCAGGTACTTCTTTCCCTTTTCCCACCCCCTATATTGGAAAAATGAGAATTATATTAACTGAAGCAACAGCTTCTTCCCCATGTCTGTGTTCAAAAGAGGTCCCACAGTAGGTACGGTAGCTCCCTCCTTTTATACCGTGAGTCTTCTTGGCAGCCTGATCTCCAGCAGAAAACCCCAAGACTCTCACCAACTGAAGAAAAACAGCTGGAGAAAGTTAGCGACTTAAAGCAAAAGCCATGATATTAGTATGGTCTTAGTCTAAAAATTCTCAATTGTTCAAATATAAAATAAGTTGACAGCAAAAATTCACATAAAGAGAGAAAGGCTATTGCAAAGTAAAAGTAGCAAATAGCATGTAACGTAGACTCAGAGATGGCAAACTTTCAGGTAAGCAGATGGTACTAGACTTCTCTGCACGGGAAAACCCTCTGGCAGGTCCCAGAGAGCTCTAAGGAAGTGACTACCCTCGCGCAGATGTTCCGTCGACACAAGCCATCACGTCTCCATAATGCTGTTCTACTCACCCAGCCAGAGTTGCTTTTTTGCACATCCCAGAAGCCACGGTGCTTTAAATATCCTGTTGGAAGTTCACACATACTGCTCAGATTTATCTTCCTCCTCCACCTGTAACTGTTACCATGTAGCTATATGGTAAATTGATACCTGTATATCAATGCCTTTAAAATAAGAATAGTAGTCAACGTGCACGGCACCATAAGCCACGCACTAAAATGTTGTATGGCAAAGAGCCTGAAGAGGAAGAGGAGGGGGAAAACCCTGGGATCTACCACGTGAGACTGATACGAGCTCTTCGTTACAGGGGAACAATACTACTAGGGGTGTGCAGCGTAGTCCAAACACAGGTCTACAGCAATTTCTCTTAACTCGCTCCTCTCGCCACCAAGAAACAGTTACCCTGTTTTTTTTCCAGCAGCATTCGGTCTGTCTGACAGACACAGATCAGCTCCTCGCACAGCAGGACTGGCAGGATCACACCAGCCACCAGCACTCCCTTCCCTCTACACGGCAGCAGTTTGAAATGTAGGCCTGCTTCACAGGAACGGGAGGAATTATGGGGCAACAAAAGAAAAAAAAAGAAAAAACTAATTTGAACTCAGTCTCAGAATATCAATAGCTTTCTGCAGATATTTCGTGACAGGTCGTGAGAAAAACCCAGACAGGACAGGAGCTGCAGGCAATGTTCTGTTGTGAAACACAGCCCTTATTTCAAGGGGAAAAAACCCAAATATATGTAGCACTTACACTGTGATTCAAAAGGATTTCATATAAGAGGACACAGACTGCAATGTGGATATACTTATAACAGTAATATTAGATTAATAAAAATAGAAATACTCTAAAAGTTCTTCTCCCATTCAGCACTGCTGGGACTGGTTAGAGGGAAAGAACAGCAAAGCTTTATACCTCTCTACTTGGCAAATCAGCCAAAACAGTAACTAAAGATAAAGCAACAAAATACCTGGAAATCATGACGTACGGTCTAATCTGCACTGTTCCACAGAGCAAAACTGTATCTCATTACTCCCAAAGTTCTTTAATCTTGTCAAAAAAGCAGAGGATGAAAGACAACCATGTGACAAATTATTTAGCCCTCCAGCTGCTTTTAATAAGTTCCACATTAAAATAATCTACCCTGCTAATAAACTACACAACTTTGATTCAAGAGACAGATAATTGGGTATTGGGGTTTTTTCCTTTTAAAAAAAGCCAGAAAAGCAACACTAGATCAGTAACTCCCCACCCCAAAAAAAAATAATAGCAAGCCACACATGACTCAGTATATTTATGAATATGGAAAGCAGGTTTTTGCACATCAGAAGAGAATACAGTCCCCATCACTGAATCACAGAAAAGTTGAGGTGGGAAGGGGCCTCGGGAGGTCCTCTGGTCCAACCCCCCTGCTCAAGCAGGGCCACCCAGAGCTGGTTGCCCAGGACCAAGTCCAGACAGCTTCTGAATACCTTCAAGGATGTAGATATCATTACCATAAATTATGTGGTGGAGTTTCCTCATATATGAGCAAGCTGCAGAGAATATGAGTTTTTTATATATGTCTATATATAAAAATATATAAAGCCTCACTCTGAAAAAGACACCTTCCCAATTACAATGTCTTCCCAACTCAATACACAGTATTGTTGACAGCCAACTAGGTTAGTAAAATCCAGCACGTCGTCTAAGGAATGACTGACCCATAAACAAAGTGAGGATGTTAGCATCACGATGGTAAACGCAACAGAATGCCAAAAAAGTATAAAAGAGGAAATTGTGATGATTAAACTACTCTTACACATTACAATTAAGTCAGCTAAGGATGACTTGGCGTTCTTCAGGAACTGCTAAGGAAATCTTTGTTCATATACATCTGCAATGAAAATATTGTCAGAATACAAGAAGTGAAACAAAATACAGCAAATGAGCAATGTTTCAGTAGTATATACATCTAGAGCTCTAGTATAGTAGTACATCCACTATATACATCTAGAACTATCATGGATGTTTTTCATAAACCTATGATAAAATTAAAAGATTAAAGCAATGAAGTGTTGATTAACAGCTATCAGTGCTATTTCCAGTATCAGTGAAATACTTTAACTTTAAAATGTTTTACCAACTACATATACAGGCTTTAGATATATGCAACAACAGATGAGTTGGACACAAACTACTCTTGACATGACCAAGACAGAAAATACACAGAAGTACTGTAGCTCGTAACATGAATCTAAAACAACAGAAGAGCTGGGGATATAACATGTCTCAGCGATTTGATCTTTGAATTGCCTTCATCAATAGAATATCAGATTTCTCAGATAGCTTTATAAACAGTACATACCATGTTTACAATCACATATACATCCAGCATGTAAAGTCAGACTACTTCTTCCTCCACCACCGCTGTAGCCAACTTTCTAAATTCCCAGCAACAAAATGCAGCTCCTGGACAGCTGTAGTCATATGTTTGATTCCTCTAAGACTAAATTACAACCTGTTTCATTAGCTCAAAGGACTATGGCAACTTCCTCACCTCTTTCATGAAAGAGACGTAATTTTCCTAACAAATACACTATCCATAATTAAAAAAGATGACTCAAATAAGGTAACATTGTTGATTTGACTAATGGCAACTCTGGAACTAGAAAACAACCCACAATTCTTTCCTTCACTGGCTGTAGGCGACAAAATCATGTTTATTTTGATAAGTTCAGACCCAATAGTTTCAAGCATACTGGTCCAGAGTAAATAAGTATGCAGACCCAAGATCACCAAACCAAGAGATTCAACTCTTTATGACCCAAAGTCCATGTGAGCTTGGGCTCAGCTCCACCAAAACCAGTTACATTACGAGAGGGTACTCTCACCGCTGTAAGCCTCAAAAGGTAAGAAAGAGTGAAATTGCTGAGACACCGACTTAATTCAAGAGAAAAATATTGACTCAAAAAGGCATAAAATCTGAGAAGAAAGTGGAGCTGAAATATGTTGACTCAGCAACATCAAGAATCAACCCACTCCAAGAATCAAAGGATGTTGATATTTTCCTACCGTACACCTTCCAGGCCAGCAGGGACGCATTGAGCTGGTAAGCACATTAATCCTCAGCAAATAGCCTAACTGGCTAGGCTCTCTGCACCAGCCAGCAAATAATTGCTGTGTATCTCCTGCTTGAAGAACCTCTGCAAATGCTGGGAGATGCCAAACACATACCTATGGCAGTTTTATAAAGACTGTTTCTGAAGCTAAACGCTGTGGCAAAACGTCATACCCTTGCAGCCGTTGTCATGCATGGGAGTTAGTATTAGTTGGAAGTTCCTTCCAACCCTAAAGTAAAGATGCTGCAAAAACCGAGCACTCAGACTAGGAAATGGAAGTTTAATTCCCTCCCCTGTAAACATTAATTATAGTTTTGGATTCTGGAAAGAAGGGATGGGAGAAAAAAATAAAGAAAATAAAACATGGTATTTAAGATGGCTGTCAAAGCCTAGGGTAGCTTCCCTTCTTGAAGATTTCTTAAGTTTTATGGAGGCTTTTACTTACTCTTGCTTCTCAGAGGTTTAAGTGCAGTCATTCTTAACGGGTTAAAAGAAGATGAGGCAGTATTAGCCACCTGCCACCACACCTAGCCTTTGTGTGAGAAAGGTTGGGGCAAAGGCTATCCGTGATCTGAAAAACAGCATGGCATAAAGGAACGCAAGAAAAACTTCCACCCAACTTCCACCCAACTCCTCCTACCCTTCCCGCCCCTCCCAGCTTTCCCATCTCCACACAGCCCAGAAGATGGTGAAGCTGGTTTAGATGTCTCGGACTACACAACCATGGGATAGCGCTTGCCACCTCCACAGCCCTGTTTTATTTTAACTGTTGAACACTGAACTGAAAACAGTAGGGTCAAATTGCTAAAAATAAGTGACCGATTCTACAAAAAGGAGAGGCAGAGCAGAAACTGAAAATAAAACATAAAACCAAAAACCATCTGCCACAGATGTTTTTGAACAGTTTGATGTAAATATAAGGCTTTCTAAATCTCAAAAGGCATTCTATTTTAAGGATTACTGAACCCACCTGAAAGTGCGGCAAGGTTATGGCTGATGCAGTTTAAGGCAATTTTTCAAGGCACCTTGGAAGAACTCTAATTACAGTCTGCACAGGTTCCAGAATTTTTTCTTATTAACAGAAGTCAGATAGAAAAATGAATTTGTTAGGTATCAAATTTAAGGAATATTTTCATTTTTTATGCTTCCACATATTTTCTCTTTACTAGCACACCAGCCAATATTACATAGTCTGCTTTTTTCTAAAAATTCCATACTACAAACCCATAAAGGTTCAAAACAAACTTGCTAGGGAACAAAAAACCAGCAAATAATTACAACTTACTCAAAAATTACACACACCACTTTGGAGTTCGGGCTGGTTGTTGGTTTGTTTATTTGTTACTGTATGAAAGGAATATCCTGAAGTATTTCCTTGCGTTTTTAACTTTTAAACCCAAAAGGCATTTTAAATTTTCCCAGGATCACCACCAGCAAATTCTAGAACACAAAAAATTTTGAATAAAATGACATACCTTAATGGACTAATGTCCAAAATCGCAATGTTGTGCTAGGGATTGATCGGGTGACTTCTGTCAGCATCTGAACCTCCCAGACCAAGTAAAGGTGGCATTTTCTTTGCAGCGCCTTAAGTTTCTCCTGCAAGCGTTCCTGCAGGTTACACTACCACTTGAAATGTCACATATTTCATTGAGCATAAGGATTCAGGCATCTTGCCAAATTGACACGAATATGTCAAGTCTCATTTTTCTTTGTAATAGCAGTAGACTGGATGATCTACTCCCACTGTAGTGTGACAGCCAGATGCTACTCTAAGAAAATTATGTCTAAAGAGAGGAGAGGGGGTGCCAAGCAAACGACTCTGCATAATGGCAATAGCATATCCACCTGAATAAAACTAGCGCTCAAGTGATTTATAGAAACCAAAACAAACATATCAGAAGACTACAGACACATAAAAACCAGGGCAAACCAAGGACCTGGCATTCACACATAGTGTTGGTAACACAACCTCAAAAATTCTGTTTCACAAACACACGCAAGAACAAAGTCACCACTAGGCATTTGACTTTGAGTCAATAAACTGTTCCCATCACCTCGCTCTGGCCAGCAAGCAGCTGTCAAACGCTGCAATGCCAAGACAGGACTGGGTAAAAGTCAGCCAGAAAGATTCCAGGTTCTCTTCCATCACTGTTTTTTTGTTGCTGTTTTTCACATCAAGTAACTCCAAGAATGATGGCATGATGGAAGTGGTTTTGTTTGGTTTTGGGTAGGGTTTTTCAGTGGGTTTTGGTGTTGTTTTTATAAAAGAGCTTCCTTTGGTTACCAATACAACTTCAAATGATTCCCAATCGTCCTGTTCACCAATATCATCACAAGAGAAAGCTGAACCAAGTTCATAACAGAAGTTATTTATAAAACCTTCCAGTAGAATATCAGTTGCTTCATTAGCCATTGGTTTTAAAGTTTCACATGCAAGTATTGAAATGACAGCAGTGACAATTGATTATCCCCTTCACTGAGCAGTTTATAGATATCACATATACTGATACCTTCCATAGGTATCAGTCCCTCAATAAGAAAAAGTTCCCAGACATGATATAAAACTAAAAAAAAAAAAATTCTCAGTTGTCAGGGTGACAGTTATTGCAGTGCAGTTAAGTTCCCTTCCATCACCTGGGATGTGAATTAGTAATTCATTTCACATAGAAATAGGCATAACATTCATACTCTATGAATTTTTCGCTGCTCTGATCTGGACCAACTTAACAAGTGTAACAGTAGATCAAACTTGACTGTTTTTAAGTACCTAAATCATTATTTTTAACAGTTCAGAATAACAATAACCTGTTAAAATAACGTGCAAGATATAGCGATAAAACTGAAATTAAAAATTTGTTTAATTCTTAGTACTATTTCTCATTTGTTTTGATTTTTCCTATTTACTAGAAAATGGTTGTTTCACAGACCCATTAATATTTTAATTGCTGTGGATTCCTGTCTCTAGAGGATCCACTGTCTCTAGAAGGTGGAATTATTCACAAAAGTAGAAATTTGAATTCCTTGAATACCCTTTATAACATCAGAACTCCATGATGCAGAAGAGCTCACTTACCCTTCTGCAGTATTTTCTTCTCTGAAACACCGTGCATTGCAATTCAGAATTCAATACATGCGTTACTTAATAATTTGGAGAACACTTTCCGCTCAAATAGAAGCCAACAACAGCAGAAGAGATGCCTTTAGGAAACTAAGGATGTGCAATTATAGCACTGAGAAAACAGACTCGTGTTTGCATCATCTGCAATTTTTAAGTTTAGAATTAAACCGTCTTCAGTGTTTCCAAGATAAACCTGATTAACAAGAGACTTGAAAGGTCACTAGAAACATGGTTCTTAGTCAAACTAATTCACACTATCAGTTTTTCAGGATTTAATTTCCTCTTTCTTTGGGAAAAAAAACGAAGGGGAGGAGGAGGGATGGGAGAATATTGTGTGTTATCCAGGGAAATAACTCCCCTCTTCTCTAAAAAGCATCTTTCCCACTACTTTTGCCATCTCAAACAAGCCCAGAGAGTGGCGGGTGTTTTTTCAAGTTTTGTTTTTAAAGCGTAGAGCAAATTTGATTTCATGAAAGTAATGAAAACAAGCAGGAAGTTTGCAGTCCAGAAAGTCAGCTCTGGATTATGATTTTTTAAATACAGTACAGAAAGGATGCAAGTGTTCTGGAGCAAAAGCAGATCCCCTAACTTGCATAGGGAAAATAGTCAATAGCACTCAAAATGCAATACGTTTGCAAAGATAGCAACATATATCCAGAAGAATCTGCTGAGGAACCAGCACGTGCTGTAAGCTATTCTTACTAGCCAACAAACCTAAACCATGAGTACAACCCAGTGTATTCAGCACAAGGTTACTTATCTGGCAGGACGTTCAGAGCAAGAACACGGCAGATGCGATCCTCCTTTTCCCTGCAGGATTCAAGGGATACGGCGCTCCCACAGACGAGATGTTTTCCTCACCCTTTGTGAGCACATTCAGTTTGATCCAATAAAAGGTAAAACGGATTAGTTTGATTTACTACTGATGGTCACCTGCTCATAAGTGGCCTGCCTGTACACTTCAGCAGTTAAAACATGTCAGCAGGTCCCAGAGAAAAATATAACAACTTATTGAGAGGGAGAAACTACTTAAGCAGCTTGCCTGTGCAAACTTCAGATGCCTTGCTGACCTACAAACAGTGCTAAACCTCGGCTGAGATGATTGTCATCTTGCAAAAGTCTTCCAAGTTGCTACGGGCACACATTAAATATGCAAATTGACATTTCTGCGTGCTGGTGTTAATAGACACAAAGTAATCTCATTTAAGAGCTCTTAAATCTTCATACAAGAAAATACTTTCATCATACGAACTCCCTTAAATCTGTAATTTTGCTCATGCCGTACTGATCAGATTACATAATATTAAGCCAAATGAAAACCTCAAACTTGCTCTCTCAAATAGAATCCTAGAAAATAGCGACCTGTCCATTGTAAGCCTCAATGGCAGCACTACGGCGAGGAGTTGGGGAAGCATTTACAAAACCCTCTGGTGGTTTAAGAGATGACTAACAAGTAAGAAAGCACATAAAACATTAATGAAATTAATGCTGAATACCATATGCAAGGTAATCCAGTTCATGGGTTTGCATCATAAGAATATTTAAAAAAAAAATGGAGGCAGCAAGACAGAATAATAAATACGATTCAACATCCAGGCAAATAAATCCTGCAAGGAGCAGAACTACCATAGCCCCGTATTTCATACAGCAGTGGCCTTTAGCTTTCTGTCCCAGTGTTTCCTACCACCTTGGTAACGCACCCCATTGCTGTTGGCACCCCATAAAACCCAGCTCTTTCCCGCTAGAGCATGAATTTCCAACCACGCTTCTCCAGCGATCGGTGAAGAACAGAGGGCACGTGCTGCGGCTGGGTCAGAGCTGATGAGCAGCAGAACAAGTATCACAAACGACTCTTGGGCTCGTAGCTGTGATTCTCCCTTCAGCACTGTCCCCAGTTAAGGTCTTTCTCTGTCATCCAGCACTGAGATATGCACAAGATACAGAAACGTACTTCTTTTGACAGGTCACCCTTTGCTGTTGATAGATGTTACGGGGAGAAAGAGGGAACAGAGAACAGAACGGGGTCAAGTGCTATAAGTGAACATATGGCACAGCCACGTAAACTTTGCTCAGGAGACAAGGCTAAAGATACCTTAGAAGCAGTCTCTAGCTTAAAAAAGGTTAATAAATAACCTATAGCATATCTTCTCAATTTTTTTTTCTTTTAATTTTAGAAACACCGGTGTACCTGGTTGGGTACTCAAAAACAAGAATGGAAGTTACTAGGGAAAATTATCTCCCTTATTTTTTGAGATCTTCATATACTAAATAATAGAAACAATACAGAACCTCCAGATCTATGAGCGAATGGAGGACGCCACATACTTTGCTCTGTGCAGGACACTAGACCAGACAACAACATAAAGACAAAAGGAATGAAAAGCCTACAAATTTTATGAGCAAACATATATTACAAGAACTCAGCAGTTCTCAAAGCTTTTCCCAGTATTTCCCCATCATGAATAAGTGTATTTGCTCGCAATACAATACGATAATAAAGTAAAATCTATTTGTTGAATTTGAAGACAAATAGCAGAAGTCATATTGATCAAATAAGTGGTAAATAACTACATTGTAAATGCAGGTGCTTTGGAAAGGTTACAATCATACAGGACATTTAGAGCCCTCAGACTTTTTATTTCAAGGTTTGGGGCAGCAGGGGAAAGGTAGTTATTTTTCCCCTTTCTTGGCCCTACTACCTTGTTGGGCTGTTGAACACTCCTCTCCCCACAAGCAGTTAATTTGCAACAGAACTCTGAATTTTAGCAATAAAGTGATAATCTAGTTACTGAATTAAGACAGATGATAGCACTCACTTGAGCCTGCAACTGGAAATGAAAGGAAAAGAACAAATCCCACAGGCTATAGCCAAACACATGCCCCCAAGTTCCCATTTTGTTAGCCCGAGTAACGGCTGTGAGAAACAGCCGCCCACCCCTCAGACCAGACCCTTCTCACCATTGAGAGCTGTAATAATGGAAGTGCAGGATGGTGGAATAAAAGCGCTGGCCGTGTTTTGGACTTCGTGGTCTTCTTAGGGAAGGACATAAGAAGAAAAGACAGGCATTACAAAATTTTTCCTCTTTGCCCGTATTCAGTCTCAGTTCAATTGTTATGAAAACCTGTACACGTACAATACTTGATGCCACCAAACTTGTAATTAGTTTTACATACATTTGTTGTAAGGAAGCAAAACCCCATAACTCAGAACTAGCTGAGTAAGATCAAAATGCTTGTATTTACTACAGAAAATTGAGAGGCTCAAAGATGGAAGAACTCTTACAGTGCAATGTGCCCACAACTAGCCATGCTGCTTACTATTGCCTACACTGCTACCATCATCAAGCAACCCACATTCATGCTAAAGTTCTTTCGAGATTTTAATCTACAAAACTCCAAATGAACCAAAGTGCCACTGCCTCCCACCCACTAGCTGGCCTAAACCCAGCCAGCAGACTTGCTGCAGTTTTCCCACGCCTGATTGTTTTCCAGCATGTAGACAAAGTGTAGATCATGCAGAAAACCAACAAGCTAAAACTTTTTTTTTTTTTTAAACTGGAAAGGATGAAAACTGGAGAACATCAGCTCTCGACTCTTTCATAATACAGGAAATACTTTGACAAACTGGAGTACAGCAAGACAACTTGAAGAAAGCAGCACTCTACATATGATGTGGGCTGTTCAGCAGATGGGGGGGGGAGGAGGGAGGACATCTAAACAGATGGTCTAGAATTCGCATTTTGTAATTCAAAAATGAAAGCATTTCTCAGCCTATAACATAATGCACTAATTTCAGCAGAACCTCAGAAATAATACCAGCAGGTTCAGGAGAAATTCAAATTGAGTTTAAGGGTATAATGTGGGGACTCCAGAGGAAAGCAAGGGAAATCATATTTCTATAAATCCCCAAGTACCAACATTACTTCTCAAGCCTCTTCTCAGAATAGAATCCGGAATAGAAAATGACATGTGGCTACTGAAAACTCCAGCTGAGAAAAGTCTCCAGATAAAGATGGGCCGTGCTTCCAATAGCTTCAACAGCTGAAGACTGACACCAGACAGTTACAGCTTCTTTGCCCTAGACATAGGAGATGTTTCTGAGCCCTGACTTGGAATGCACTACTCCTGCCCTCTTCAGCTCCACCGCTGCCACCATGAGGACCTGCATCTCCTGCACGTTGCACCCTAAAAACCCCTCGCTTCTAGATCAAGCGCCTCAGCTTAAACTCAGAGTTCACATTCCACAGAGACTGTGGAGTCTGCTCTGAAGACAGGCTCAATTTCATGCAACGAAAAATTGGACGGAGTAGGAGTCGGGGCCCAGGTGCTACGGTGGCTCCTGATTTTCAGTGGAAGAAACAGGTTCTCTGAATCACAATAGCAAATACTCTTAATTGCACTAATGAGCCATGCCTCAAGAAAAGGTGGAGGAAGGAGGAGCAAAGAGTTTTATGCACTTTTATACTTGATGGCATGGCAGAGGATGACAGGAGACACTGATCCCACTGAGTAATAGAGGTTAAATTATCTCCTCTGCCCACTTCTACTATGGCTTATTAAGTCATATAGACCAGAGAAGACAAAGGTGTTCAAAAGAAGCATATTAAGCCTTTCATGTTTCTTTAAAAAAACAAAACACAAACCACAGGATTTCAAAGTTAAGACTGAAAGCTCTTCAGAATGGTTTTTGAGACTTTCACCTCCAAAGAGTAGAGCCAGCAGCTGTTACTGCCGTAGAGACAACCACGTATCGAGCAACAGAAGAACGAACACTTTTAGACTATTGCCACACAGCTGCTGACCCACAGCCGGTCATATCAGACTGCTGAGCATAACACAGAGGTCAATATTCCTTAGCTTCACAGAAACAAAGTCAAAGGCATGATTTACACCGATCTAGACCTCACGCACAGAGGCCCAGGCAGTTGAGGTGGTCAGTTGTATTAGCAGCACCTGCTATCAGTCTGATGGCATGAGGGTGGTTTGGGTTTTTTTAGCACAGGCAGGAATTATGACTTGAATAAACAAGAATTTAGCAGCTGAAGATGCAGCTCTGCAAATTCTGAAGGACTGAACTGTTGGCACAACAGCAGTCCGAGCGCTGTTACAAAGCGGCTTTGCAGCTTTGAGCTCATAAAATTACATTATTTGTTGCCTCTAAGATTAATGCACTTTTACCACAGAAATGATCTTAACTTTTGTCAAGTAATATAAAGAGTAGCTGCTTGACACATCATTATAAAAACAAGTCTGCTCAATTTCCATATTACAGATAATCTTATTTTTAAAAAAATCTGATAAATCAAGGAGATTACAGGGCATCTGTATTCTCACTCACTCAGATGCCAAGAAACCATAAGAAGGTTCTGTTTTGGTTCCAAAGCTATCTTTCAGACCTGGTACTGAAGAATAAAATACCTGAGATAGCTGGAAAGTAACTGGGTAGTGTTTTCCTGTGGCAGGGGAGATGCAGAAGTTTGGAAGAAGTGACAGTTATCTAAAACCACGTAACAAATTTTATGTGACACACAAGTTTGTTTAGCAAGATGTATCTTTAAAACTGTGCTGCTCTCGTTCCAGATTCTCTCCATTTCAAAAAGGATATTGCAGAGAAATTCATCTCTGGGAAATGAAATCGATTTTTAAAAAGCATGTGTATGCACATATTTTCACAAGTCCTGGACTGAGCTTTTCCACTCTCCCTCCTCCCAGAGGCAAAATTTTGTGGTACACCTTTCCAACATCACCAACCCATTCCCCGCGCATTATCCTGCCAGTGCACGTGAAGAGCTCACCCATGAAGCAAACTGCTACAAAATGAGTATTAACTTGCACTACGGCCCATCCATTTCCCAAAATATACACAGCAGTTTTATTCCAGATTTTAACCGTCTTCTTACAAGAAAGTTGTTTTTCTTTGGATGATAGGCAAGGACACTGTAATTCTCAAACAGACCATCAGGAAGGGAGTTTCCCCCCCATTTTTTCTGCCTGGAAGGGAAGAAAGGAAGAAGGACAGGAGCAGTAAAAAAACCCAGGTTAATAGAAAACGTAAAGTTAATGTCACCAAGGGTGACCACTGTAACAATAAAGCTCCAGAATGTCAAGCAGGCCCAGGGGAAGAGGCAGGAAAGCAATGTCAGGAATATGAGGCAGGTCCAGTGACAACCATTATTTGTACACCCAACGCTAAAGCATGGCTGCATGACAACCCTCTGCCTACATCATTGCTATATTTTGCTAGAAGATAGAAATATGAATATCCTCCAATAGCCTACAAAGCTCAAAATTTACGGGGTAGGGGAAAATGAGCATTAAAATATTATAGCCTATATACCAAGGGAGCAGCATAACCATGATATGTAGTTTTTACTGTTCGATAGAGGTCAATACCAGCATCCTCTGAAAAAGCACTTTCCTTTAGTCACTGAATCAACACACCTGTCATTTCAAGTGTATACTTCATACGAATGACCTTTCATCAGATTTTTTTCCTCAAGTCCCACCATTCTTGGAAAGACAGCTTGTCAATCCGTCAGCACACTTCACGTTAGACCACATCCTCCCCTGTATTACCAGTAGGTTGTTTTCTCTTGATCTTTTGCACCGTAACTCCTCAGTGCCATCCAAAAAACACCACCCATAGAGTAGCTGACACTCGACTTTGCTCCTTGATAGTAAGCTGAACAAAGTTTTTTCATCCCAAACTGAGATAACAACTAATCTAGCATTCACTACTGAAGACCCTTTACTGTCTCAAAAGACCATCTGTCAGTGTCCCCGCAATCCAGAAGCGGGAACTCGGCACTGAAAATAGCAGCAAAGTGTTTTTCCTTTATGGAAAACAGTCACCACATCAGCGCCAGGCCTGTTGATAAGACTACGGGATAATAAGCCAAAAAAGTTGCTCCAGAGGTAGAGCACATAACTTTTCTTCACAATGCATATTGTGGCGTTCACAGAAGTGTCTTACAAGCAGGTTAAGCAGGCAGGCTTTTGTAGGAGTTAAGACATGCTTGGAGTAATCCAAGGGTTTGCAGGGCGAAAACAACAGGAATAATAGTTATTCTTGCTCTAACAACAACTGAAAAAGTGGCCATAAAAAACTGTACGTGACAGGGACAGTTTTGGGTGGGGGGCAGGGGGAGGTACACACATTCGTAGCTTATGGAGGAACCATAGGAGAGTTAACTGATGACAATAACCACCTCCTCTGCCTCTGACAGTTACAAGTTACTGCTTATCTACACGACAGACAAAAGTAGTACGTGCTTTGTATCGTTACTAAAGCTGTAGCCTCAGTAATTACACTTAAAGAGGAAACCTGAAAAGGACCCACCTAAGTAGGTTAATCAAGAGCATCACTCCAGAACTATCAGTATCAACAAACTCCTTTTTCTACAGCCCATCTACTGGGCAACACAAGGTATAACAGTCACAGCTGCAGCTTTGAAAATTTCTGCTGAACGCCTCTTTTTGTTTAATCTGTCTTCTATTTCAGAACCTGATTTTCACTGCACGTACCAGAGCGACTGGGGAAGCTAAAGAAATAAGATCACACAAAAAAGACAGTGAAAGATGAGAACTTCAAAGGCATATTAGACAGTGTCTAAACCTATGTTTTGTGCAACATTTAACAGCACCAGCAATTAACATCAGAGAGAAAAGAAGTCCTTGTTAAATATTAAGCTTCAATGCCCTTTCAATTAGGGAGAAAGAGTTCATAAGTGCCCCAAGACATCCAACAGCAAAGATGCCTTAAGAAAAAATACTGTAATATTCAGGTAGTCTTTGTAACTCATAACAGATGAATAAAAAGAGGCAATTACACCCTCTCCTTTTAATCTAGCACAAATAACCTTTAAATAATTCTTATATCATGTCAATAGGATACATTTTAAACTGTTCTCAAAGGAACACTGTCAGCGTAAGTAACCTTTCTTTAAATTTCACTGTATTTGAGTATTGAAGAGCATATATTTTATCACCCGTCACTGTCACATTTTACACATCTTTGACGGTGAAGAAAGATCAGTCAGCTTCACTGATCCAGGCACTAGGGTGGGATTTAAGCAATTAATGTATGTTAGAAGCAAATATACTACAAGACCCTCATTTAAGTTTTTGAATCTCAGTTTTGAATGCTTAACTTCACATGAACATTTAGCGACTTGCACCGCACAAAGCTTTAGGTGGCCCCAAAAAGCTACCAACAGCGTGACATTTACCCTTGTTACTCTTAACTACTATTTTATCGCCAATTTCTTTACACTGGCAAACACAATTAAGGAAACTGAGCCACCGGCACCTCCAATTGTCTGGAATAACATTGTAACAAGTGATTTTAAGGGCCAGAAAAGGCAGTTACGCCATCTGCACTAGTTCTGTGTCCTGCACACCGTAGGCTGACAGGCTCTAGGTCACAGCACGAAGTCTTCGTCAGACCAAAGTTCTTGCTACACTATTCAGCAACCAGCAGCTGTTTCGAGTAAGCACGTAAAAGCTATAGAATAGATGCAGCAGATTTTCAGTCACGTATACTGTCTCCACAAATGCCATAACTTAACCCCCTTTTTTCCACGGCTGACCCAGGGAATTGGCTAAGGCGAGAAAAATCAATCAGTCCCTGGAGGGGAGCTCGTATTGATCCTCCCAGAAGGCTAAATTCACACTGGAAAAGAAAACATGGAGCCACGGCTACATATGGCAGCCGGAGGACCCGCGGCTGGCGCTGGGAAGTCGATACACGCCGGGACGAGAGGAGGACGCGGGAGAGAGGAGCGGCAGCAGCAGGGGCAGGACCCACCGGAACGGATCCCCCTTTCCGCCCGCTCCCGCGCCCCGGGGCGGGG
>VZTQ01013164.1:669636-715829 GCA_013400755.1 Pelecanoides urinatrix
GCCCCCCCTGCCGCCCCCGCCCCGCGCCCGGGGGCGGGGGGGGGCGAGGGGACGGGACCCGCTCGCCGCCCCCGCCGCCCCCTCACCGGCGAGGAAGGCGCCTACCTGTGCCGGTGCTCGTCGTGCCCTTGCCCGTGGATGAGGAAGCCGCCGAGGTTCTTGCCCCCTTTGCTGGTGTCCACGTGAGGAATGAGCACATCTTCCAAGCCCAGGTCAAAGCGCTTGTGCTTCGAGGAGTCGGGGAGGAAGAAGAACGCCCCGAAGCACAGGGTGATGAAGGCACTAAGAATAAGGAGCAGGATAAATTTTTCGGAGAGTCTCAAGGTAGCCCTGTGGTGCGGGAAGGCGGAGGCGCCCAGGTTGAGGGGGGGCAGCCTCCGCCCGGAGAGCGGCAGCAGGGCGGGAGTGGTCATCCTTCCGCTAGCGACCACCCCGCCGGGCACGGCTCATCCCCTCAGCCCCTGCGCAGGGCGGCCCTGCCGGCGCGGGCCCGGCTCGGCTCGGCCGTCTCCCGGCCCGGCGCGGGGGCTGGGGGCGACTTCACCATCCTCCCCGCGGGCGCCGGGCCGCGTCCCCCACCTCGCCCGCCGAACCNAGCCCGGCCGCGGTGCGCGGGAAGGGTCGGGCCGGGCCGCTCGGCGCCACCGCTCGCCGTTGCCCCCCCTGCGGGAAGCGGCGTCTCGGCCGCGGCGAGGGTGGCAGGTCGGGCAGAAAAAGTTCGCGCGGACCCGGGGGGGCCGCGTGGTGGTGGTGCTGGGGACCCCCTGAGGCAGGGCCTGCCCCCGGGGGAGAGCGGTAGCTGTCTCTGGGGCCACGGGCGCGTCCCTAGCGAGCTGCACCGAGGTCTGAGGTGAGCGCAGGTAACGCGTACCGGTAGCCTGCGAAGGCACCGGCCTGCGCGTCCCCGGTGCGGGTTTATCTCGGCCGGGCTGGCAGAGCTCGCTGCCTGGGGCGGCTGAGGGCTGGGAACCCCCGAGAAATACTGCGGGGGTGGTGACTTCAGGTGTTGGAGCCATCCAGCCCCCCCCCCAGCCGCTTTAAACCGGTGGGAATGTTGGAGCAGAAGTGCTGTGAGAAGGGGCATGGGTGAAGTGACGGGCAGAAAACCTGAGTTACCCTTTATAAAAGCTAAACGTGACCGTTTTACCCCGCTCGGTCGCGCGTTGCCGCCTGCACGCGTGCGGGAGCCAAAGCTCCCCGGTCTGTAAAGGGTTTCACGCAAAAGCAAAAGGAAAGGTCAAGTAAAGGCCTGGGCAAGGTAGCTGCAGGAACCAGAGTCAGAGGAGTTAAAAGGAGGTCCATAAGTTTGGGAGACGAGTTGCATCCCCAGCTCTTTTCAAAGTAGGATATTGTGATAAATGATTGAGTCCCAAAACAGGATTCCAATTAAAACTTACAATTTATTAAGCAAATAGAGGCAAGCAAACAGCGCTGGGTGTGCTGGGAGTCTCCGCTCCACCAAAACACACACCTCACGGCTCCCACCCTTCCGTTTATATCCCCCCATACTAATACATATTCATGGCTACGCGTGTCTTCTTCAGCACATGTTCTCTTCTCCTTCTAGGGTTTTCTAGAATCTTCCTTAGCTGGTTTCAAGGCTCCTCTCGAATCTTCTTCAACTAGGGGGCACTTAGAAACTGCCAGCCTTTGCTACATAACCAACAGACTGATAGGTGTGTCCTTGCCACACCACTTAACAGACAATAGGTGTCTTTGCTACACCACTTAACAGCAATAGGTGTCTTTGCTACACCACTTAACAGCAGTAGGTGGCTTTTGTCAGAAACCTGAACTATATACATTAACCCCTCTGCTAGGCTTTAGGCCTTGGGTTATACAAGTATATGTATGATAAAAGGTCACATCTCATCACACGAATCAGATGAACATATTTCACAATATTTTTCACTTTAAAGATTTAACAAGATCACTGGAGCCTTGAGTACTCCCAGATTACGGAGGGCAGAGTGTGTTTAGCGAACCTGGCAGACGAGGCTGAACGCCAGCCAAGGAAACGTAAAGGCAGGGGAGAGGACAGGTCGGTTCAGCCCTCTGAAGTGAAGGTCGCTGGGCTGGGGAGGACTTCCAAGGCGGAAGGCAGCGTCCCCAGACCGTGGTAGGACTGATAGGATGAGAACTGAATCGAAGTGGCGGGCAGCAGCTCCCTGTGGGGTGACCCTCCAGCCGAGCTCCAAAAGGATGAGGAATCCGGTCTACAGGTGTAAATACACAAAGAAAGCGGGTGAGAAAGTGTTGAGGCGTGTGTCCTGCAGGCAGACAGAGCAGGCACGGAGCCAAGAATGGCTTCCGCTGCCACTGATGCTGCCAATGCCCATGAGTGGGGTGTCCTTGATCCCAGTCACAGCAGCTGCTGGTGTCTGACCAGAGCAGGTTTGGTAACATAACATAGGCATTTAGGTCTGTTATCAGTCTTATACTTCGCTCTAAATATTTTGAATCTTTGGGGAATTATGGCCTGTGGAAAAAAATATCCCAAGTCCAGCTGGACATGCTGAATTCATGAAGGTTAGTGCTCAGCTTCTGGTCTGAGTGTGGTGTACTATGGAAACTAAGCCCTCAAGAGAGGTTCATTTGGGAGAATTCCAGGGAAGGAAAGCAGCTGAGCTAATAAAAAAAACTCCGAAGGTCAGTGTAGCGGCACAGGTGTGGGTGGGTCAAAAAAAATCCAGATTGATAAACTCTTAGGGTCAGTCAGGCTATCTGAAGGCAACTGATCAAGGTGAAGGAGGCCATCTTCTTCTACACAAGACTAACTCTTCCACTCTAATCACTCCCTGTGTCCTCACATCCAAGCTATGAGTCACACTTTGCTGGATCTTTTTGCATAACGTATCAGAGATAATGGCCTTTCCCATCTGTCCACCCAGCTGAACTCTTCCAGCAACTTACATTTTTGCTTCCTCTTCTCTGTTTTTTACAAAGAGGACCCACAACAATGCCGTGCAGCGGACAGCTGGACCCTGCTCACTAGCCTTGCACTAGCAAAAAACAGAACAAAGTGAGAAACTCTGCCATGAGATGATAAAAACCAAAGAGCCAGTGTGAGACAGAGATACCAAAGACAGGGCATACACGAAAAGAGCTGCGTTAGCAATGATCCTACAATGCACGCCAACCCGTACAGCAACGAAACCTAGAATTTTGTGTTGTTACTACATGATCAACAGGCTTCAACTGGTCTGTTGGCCATTTCAGCTGTCTTCTAGTTTTGATCCAGGAAAATAAAATATCTTGAAATATGTTCAAGTCTTCACTTGTTGAATTGCTTTTACACACAGTCTGAAAAAAAAAAAAGATCAGCCCATGAAGACTTTGTTCTTCAGTCTTTTTGCCCTTTGATTCACTTTTCTCTGCCAACTGCTAGTTTTTCTTTTGCTTTAAAAGACTGAGCAGAAGCTTCCAATTTCTTTATAAAATGTTTCTTTGTGTTTAGCTCATTGCAAAGAAGTGACATTTCTGTAGGTTTTGTAGTTTATGATGACCTTTCCAAATTCTAAAGCGTCTGTGTCTAAACCATGATGAAGTTTTGTATTTCTACAATTTTGTGCTTGTTTTGATTTCCCGACTCTTTACTAAAAGGCTAAGAGTAATTTTTCATCCTTTGCTTCTGTCATACTGGGTAATATGCATATCCCTGTAAGTCTGCCAGTGATTTTCCACACTGCAGTGGTGTTGCTCTGTAGCTGAACGACATTAAATATAGAACTATATTGAATTAGTTGTTTTTGTGAGCTGGTGCTACACTATATAGATTCTGCATCTATTAGTGTTTTCTCAGAGATGCCCAGAAGTGTCTTGCGCTGAAACCTGAAGGTTTTCACAAGAACAGGAATCTCCTGTGCTCCCTGCCTTGTCTTTGATCAATTACTAATGTAACTGGGAACTTGAGGTGCAAAAGTGCTTGATCATCAGCACTAAAGTCACTGTATTTCCGCAAGCCAACGTTTCTGGAAAGTTATTAGGGTAGTCCACATTTTTCAAAGGTTGACAAAGTAAGTCCTGTGGAACTACAGATCCATATCCACATATTATTTCTTTCTTCTTGAAATGGCCGCAGTGATCCCTTCTAGCATCACAATCTGGACCCACGGTCTGCAGTCATTATTTGCAAAGCCTCTTCTTCAGTTTTCTCCCAAACACTTTCCAGTCTTTCCTCTGGCTACCAAGTTCCACAGAAAGTCTGACGCAGCTCGAAACGGCATTCACATTCTCTTGGACCCAATGGTGACTGGGGTCCTGTGAGCACATTCTTTGTGAAGTCTAGTCTCTTGTGGCTCCTGTGACTCTCTCTTCATCTTTCTCATCCTATCCCTGCAATCATTACTTCTTTTGGAAGGAAATTCTTCACCCACAGTCAAGCTTTGCCACAACACTTTGGTCTTTGGCCCATTTCCCTGCTCTCTATACACCTCCTCCTGAGGTGTTGCTGAATGTATGTAAACATACATTTTACTATTATTTCTGTGTGGACAACTCACAAATTAACCTCTCCGATTCAGATGCAAACAACCCTTACCCTTAGATCTTTATGAGGAAGACTAGCCTTGCTCATCCTCAACGTGGCTATAGCAGGATGATTAATACTGCCCTAATCTCATTCTCCTACTTCCTTTGTTGATCGAGGTGGAGAGCACAATCTTCTCCTCATTCAGACCCATAACTCTGCCCTGAATTCTCCCTACATCCTCACACCCAACTTCTGAATCACACCTTGTTGAGTTTTTTCTGTGTAACGTATCAAAGATACGGACTTTCCCATCCATCACCTCAGCCAAACTGTTCTACCTAGGCGTTGTCTTGCTTCCTTGTCTCTGGTTCTCACAAAGGCAGTCTTGCACCTTTCAGGTCCATTCAAAGTGCTTCTGGAAAGATAATTTTTTCTATGCGATTGCCCTTGCTGTGTGACTTCAAGCTTTGCGTCCTCCCAATCCTTCCTGACATGCCTCCCCCTTCTCCTAGCATTTCTGATTCATCACTAAGACACCAGCTCCTCCTACACTCGGTTGGCCTATAATATCAGCCTCCAGCACCTATTTATTAAGCTTTCAAGTACTTCCATGCTTTCTTCTGCGCTTCCCTAAGGCATGAAAGCACTTGCACATCAAAAAGGAATTTGGTAACCATGAAAAAGCATTAGACTATACTAGTAGATTTGCAACTATGAAAACTGAACTTACTCATGGTAACTTCTGTACAGAGACACAAAATGGGCATAAATATCAGATTGTAAAAGAAAATGTGAGATCTACGAGTGTGTGCTGGGATCAGCAGCAGCACTGCCGGTCTTTGGCTGAGGAAGTGAAAATAAGTTTTCCAAAGATGCTCAGAAAAAAGGGCCAAGAGCTGCATGGCTTCGGGACCTTGAGACCAAATAGTTGCCTGTGGTGTGCACTGGGAGGACCATCCCTAAATTATTGGAGCTTGTTAAACATATGGAAGAGATTGGGTAACAAGTTAAATATATCATCTACGTGGTGGTCTGGGTTTGCATATGATGGGACTTGATGAATGAGGTTGTCCCTGGAAATAAAAACCAAGCTGATCATTCAGATGGACACAAATCTCACACATTTGACGTTTTACATCCAAGCACAATCTGCTTTAAAAGAAAAACAGGATTTATGCCCCATTTGTGCAATCCTAAAAATAGAATTGCTAAGACATCTTTATGATAATGGAGATGAGACATTTCTAAGTAAATAAATTATAGCTTCCCATTGCCAAAAGTTTATTACAGAAATGAGTCAAGATAAAGATTTTCAACATTATAAAAAACAAGTCAGAGTCCTCTTGGAAACATAATTTAAAAACCTGTCACCCATTGCCACAGGCATACTGGGATGGACAACACGTAACAGTGGCAGATCAATCAATGTTTGAAAGGCTCATGTTTTTCTTAAAATTCCAGCGCAGGTCTGGTAACCACTACAGGGGAGCATGAAAATCAGCTTCATATTTCATACTGAAGTCGTCTTCCATTCTGGAGAGGGCAGATTAAAATTTGGCTAGAAAAGAGAGAGATTTGCTTCCTTACAGCTATGTTTTGGAATATCTGCATGTCCCTGTTCCTCTCCACAGATCTTCATGCCTGTCTCAATGAGCCTCCCTGCAGGCATATGGGCCCGACTGCACTGATTACTTTGCAGAACTGGGGGTTAGAAATTACAAAGCCACATGCTTTATAATTGCAAACTCACTAACTTATCCCAGTCTCGTTCAATGATCTTCCCCTTTCCAGCAGGGCCCATCTGTCACCATTTCACTATCTCCATGTTTTAATGAGATCCAATTTCACTCTTTGCTTTCAAATGATTTTATTCTATATCTATACATTGAAAGAAAAAAATGTTTTCTATTAAAAAAAAGTCAGTCATAAATATGTAGAAAACCGAAGGGCCCCTGCATATATTGCCATTTGACATCTTATCATTGCATTGTTGATAGTTCTGCATTATCTTCATTCCATGCTAAAAGAGCAATTAAAAGACATTTCTCTTTAGAAAGAGAAAAAACATGAAAGAAAAATGAACATTCAAGTCTAAACTGTCTTAGAACTAAAACAAGCTGATAAGCCAGTCCTTTGGAAGCCTAATCTTCAGGTAAAATGTTCTCATTCAGCTCATGCTACTGAATTAGGCTAGGTCCATGGACAGTCAGTGAAGAATTCTGCTGTTAAAGGAGAATATACCACTTGATGTAAAAGTAGCAGAGCCAGCTCTCACATTAGCAGCTCCCTTCATTAGCCTGGCCCCAGGTCAGGAGGGAGGAGAGGCTCTACACAAAGAGAAGCTCTCCAGGGCTATACCTGTGTTACCTTTATACCTGGGATCTCCTAGGCTAGCACAAGCCTGAGGGTGGAGTTGAAGGCATCAAGGCAGATTGACCAGACACAGTAGCTGTCATTTAGCACCATACGCCGGGGACTATATGACGTTCACGTACCAATGCTCCCTTGTTCCAAATGAATCAAAAAAGCCAGGTCACGGGCACCATCATCAGCTGCAGTGGGCAAATGCATGACTTTGTTGCACGGATGCTACGCTCAGCCAACAAATTCCTGGCATACTGTTGTCCAGCCTGCATTTATCTAGCTAACTGCAGACTGACCTGTGCAGCAGGGCAAGCTGCACTGCTGTCTCCCAAGCATTGTGCTCATCCTTGCTATCCTGTGAAGCCATCAGGCTGCCCAGCAGGACTGGCAGCAGTAAGACAGGGATTTCCATTCCGCCTCTGTGCAGGTTGGAAGTCAAGCCAGTGGAACTGCTTTCCATGAAAGATTATATTCATCACCCAAACACAAGGCCTTCTCTTGATTTGCCAGTCTGCCCATTACACTTTTCAATAATCCTTCCCCTCATTATCTAATACTTTCTTCCTCTCCCCCATTGTTCCCTCCAAGCCGTCTAAAGCCACCCAGCCCTCAGGTGGCCACCGTTCTTCCTTCCCACAGTCTCTGAGCTGGGTTTGTGCTTGGATCTGTAATTACACAGACCCAAACATCAGGCCAGCACTGCAGGGCTTCCCTGCAGGAGCTGCAATGGAAATTTATCAAGCAAAGGCCCTACATGGTGTCTCCAAAGCGCCTCTAGTTAGCAGCAAGGATGTGCCTTACGCACCTTCTAACACCCTCACCACTCCCGCTGCATGAGGCTTTCCAGCCACAAATCCCAGCAGATCCCTGCCTGTATTCCAGCTGTGCCGTCTGAGGCTGAGTGGCCTCCCGCTGCTGGTCTGGGATTTCCCAGATGTACGTAGGCGTGTGTGAGCAGTAAGCCTGAGCTTTTGGATCATACTGCATGTATTAAGGTATGAATCAAAGTCATACATACACAGTGAACCCCGCATTTCCTGGAAATGCTGGTCAGGCTCAACTGACTGAATTGCAGAGAGATGGTAATTGAGTCCAGTGCATCCTCCTGACTTTAGCTCTGCTTCACGGGTATGCAGCAACGGCGCTAGGTGTGTGTTTGAAACCATTGTGACTTCCAGACATATAGGCACCCAGCTGGAACAGGAGACTTGCAGCCACTGGGATCTACTAGATACACTTGAAAATCCTCCCGTTCCAGCAAGTTTCAAATTCTGGATACCAAAACAGAGTTTCTCTGGGGAAATCTAGGCATGGGACAACAGGTGAGGAAAAAAGGTGTTTCTGCTGCTGCCTTTACTGTTTGTGGTGACCAGTGTCGCCACTGTTGATGGAAATGCCCACAAAGGTTAGACTGGGAACTTCTGCTCTACTGTATCTATGATTAATATACCTTCACCATCATTATAAATTCTCTTTCTTTTCCCTTCCAGAAACACACACATACACACACGCGTGCACACACTCTGACAACTGGGAACACCGAGCCTTCTCCCTTCAGGAAGAATGAAGCCAGCTTCATCCCTTCTCTCTCAAGCATGAATAAAAATCTGCTGATCTTACCTTAACATCTTCAGAGCTCTACAGCGAGTCCTTTCATGCCTCAGAGAGCCTATCCAGCCTCCCTATAAATGCTGCGATGGAAGTTTGTGTTCCATCCTATTGTTAAATAACTGCTGGCAGGTTATTGTGTTGTACCATGGCTAAATTTTCACATAGTCCTTCATGGATAGAGTCAGAGGCTAAAGGCAGGCTGAAAGACAGCAGCATGAGTACTGTGCTTACTGTTTATGTTTTTCTTTTTATTACCTAAAATTTGCATTTAATAGGGCTGGAATGCAATGGAGTCCTTAAAGTGGAAATCACAAGTACCAGTAAACACAGAAAAACCAAGGCAGTGGAAGATGATGCCGGGTCCTGCCCTTGGGCCACAACAACCCCAGGCACCGCTCCAGGCTTGGGGAAGAGCGGCTGGAAAGTGCCCAGAGGAGANTGTTGGATGAAAATTACTAACCTCAGTACAGAAAAATCACAATAAAAACAAAGTTCCAAAGTCTCTGGAGTGGCACTGTATAAATAACCTGGCAGCTTTAAAAATATAGGGACATAAAGGGGAACATTGTTTTGCAATGCTAATGCAAAGGTAGGAAGAACATTATGTCCATAGGAAGAAATGCTACCCATTTTCTCAGTAAAAGGTCAGAAAAAGAAGAGGAAGCAGGATTTTTTTTCCTCCCCCTGAAGAGTTTTGTTGTTTATTTTAGGTTTTTTGGTTGTTTTGTTTTGTTTTGTTTTAAATCAGGACTATTGATTAATGATCAGAAAACCTGTGATTCATTAAAGAAAGGAATATCTGAAAGATGACTAAATTAAAATCCCAAAGGCCTTTAAAAGGCACAGATTACAATGATGCTAAGCAACCCATTTTAAACTGTTTCAGTAAAGACTAGAGAAAATGAAATAGCAAAGGAAATAAACATGCCAAACAATGTCAGCAAAACAGCTGGCAGGTGTAATAGAAAATGTTCAAATGCCAAGCAAAAGCCCAGCAATTGTAGTGATAAGCCCAACTAGTTCACAAAGATGTACACACAAGGCAGGAAAATATTTGGGTTAAAGACGGATGACTGGGAATAAGCTCCTCCTAAGCAGGATGAAGAAAGAATGTGCAATTTCTGAGAATACCTAATAAAAACAGGCACAAATGATTTGTATTCTAAGGTATAAAACAGACAGAACACCATTAGGGAAAGTGAAAGCAGAAATAGAAATAACTGAAATAAAATTATTTACACACGGAACAAGCTTGAAATGTCAAAGAGTAAAATGTCGTGCTGGCGGAGAAATTCCGGGCCTGAGTAACTGAGCATCAGTTCGGAGAAAAGGCAAAACACTGAAATAAGGGTGCAACAGTACACCCAGGCAATTGTCAAAATCCCAGGGGGAACGCATGTGTTTGGCCTAAAAGATGTATGCAACTACAGAAAATCAGCTTCCTGAGCAAACCTGACCCAAATCTGAGCGAGCCAGTTGCATCACGCAAAGTTGTACTCGCAGGAAGGAGTTGTCTTTCAGAGACAAAAGAATATTTGTAGAAGGCCTTAGAGATCACTGTAACTTACAGATTTTTTACAATACTAAAGACTTGTTCTTCTGATGCGTTTGGTAGATACCGCCTCACAAAACTCTTTCATAGCATGCTCTGCAGCCGTGACATTTCTGTGCGGACACGCGGACCCGTCTAGCTCTCTCCAGGCCTGGTTTCTACCTGATGCTTGCTCCTGCTCTGCCGGCTTTTGCATAGAGGAGCAATTCTGGCAGAAAGCCTGTGGCTAAACCGACACCCTCCCCAAGCAGTCATCCTCCTATCATTAGGTCTATTAGCTTCTCAATTTATCAGCTATATTTTTATGAGTTTATGACATCCCATGCCCACATTTTCTGCCTCCTTTGTGCTATATTTGACTCAGCCTGGGTTGCACCTACATCTCAGTGCGCAAGGATGTTCCAGAAATTCATTCTTCAGCGATTAAAGTCTCCTAGCGTGTTTTAAATTTGGTTGGACTAATTTATAGCCATTCATTTTTGCTCAAATGCTACTGTTAAAGTACGAGCATTATCATTCAGTTTTTATGATTTCTTTTTAGGAAGACTTTGAAATTTAGTTTTGGCTGAATTTTTCTCATGGCAGAGATTCAGAGATTGTTCATGGATATCCCATAATAAATAATGCAAATGTCTGTAACATTTGGTGTAGACCTGTGCCTGGTATAGTTCTGCTTTTGCTATTTCACGTTTTTTCATGTCTATTTACCTAATTACCAACAGGTAGAAGAAATGTACTGTTTACATTAGACAGAGGCTTTTAAGTACAGTTTATAGCACGAAACTTCACGTACGGTTGGTGACAGCACATAAATCTTAGATGTTCTCTGTCATCAGCTACACTTCCTATCCCTCACAGACATTGTTTAACAATTGAAATGTATTAGAAACTAATTTGACGCACTTTTAACATCACTTTAAGGTACACAGGTACATAATATTCTTGGCACAGACCCTGGGAAGCAAGGAATGAAAAGTTAAGGCAAGCAACCTACTTCCACCTTCCACACCTCTCCTAAAGGCACTGTGCATTGTGAGAATTACCTTCCTAATTAGCAGCTCAGCTTCTTATCTTCATTTGCCTGGGGACCCCCATTACCTGTCTCACCAGCCCACTCTGCCTCCAGGACACAGCACCAAATAGCCACAGGGCCAGTCACAGACAATCCCTTAGTCCCGCTTCCCTTTTTGT
This sequence comes from Pelecanoides urinatrix, assembly GCA_013400755.1. Lineage (NCBI taxonomy): Eukaryota > Metazoa > Chordata > Aves > Procellariiformes > Procellariidae > Pelecanoides > Pelecanoides urinatrix. The sequence goes on from VZTQ01013164.1 coordinate 680,826, forward strand.
CAGCTCCTTAGAAATGTGCTGGCACTGCTGCACTCTTCACTCCCTGACACGAGGTATGATTAATGACAGTTCTTAAAAACTACAAATGCTTTTTTTGTCAGCATGACCAACAACTAGCGTTTCATATGCTAGCAGCTTCATCAGTCTTCAGGCAGGAAACAAATCATGACACATTCCCCACAGGTCAGAATAAATGTTCCACTGCGGGACTACTTTATCATTACTAAAAGAGAAATGCACCTAAGGAAGAAAGCACCCAAGATTCATTCTGAAAAATCTTTCAAAAATTCCCTTTAGTCTGCCTCTGCTCAGTGCTCCAGGACACGGGTTGTGGGAAGCAGAGAAATATGTGCCTACAATGAGCCCTTTTTTGGAAAAAAAAGAAAAAAGGTTGAAAAGCTGAGATTAAACAAAAGATACATTGTCTACAATATAGTTTTACTGAATCAGTAATGCTCATTTTTATTAGGCTGCATAAGGGTTTAAACTCTAATCCCTTGTTTGCAATTACCCATGATTGTCTTCTGACAAAAATTTCCCATGCCTGGTTTATCCAGCTGCTGAATTTTCTTCAGTTAAGTTTAAGCAAAAACAATTTCAGCCTCTTTCATCAGGAAAGGGGGGGGGAATTCCTGTTTGGTTACAATCTTATCTCCAAAGCATCTCAAACTTGAACAATGAGTTGAAAAAGAAAAGTTCTGACTTAATTAAGTGACAAGACTTTGAAAACGTCTTGCGAGACCAGACGCATGCAGTCAGGGCATTCGTGCTACAGCCAGGGAAGATTCGAGATGGCTTTCCCACCCAAGAAAAGCCAGCCCGTGGTTGTTAGACCCTCTGTCCTGATTTGCACCGAGTTCCCCTGAGCTGCTTGGCTGTGAGCACGGACTATCAGCCAAAGTCTTCTACTCTTTTGCTAAGAAAGTGGGCGTTTTCTTTCAGAATCATCTGGGGGAAGCTGTGGTGCATTTTACCTATGGTTTTGAGCTAGAGTTATCACAGTGAGAGACCTCAGGCTCTTCACAATCGCTCACATCGCACGTGGAGCTGCACCGCAAGATGGTCCTGTTGGGCACAAACCCACCTACCAGCGTGTGCTTAGTCACAGCGTGGCTGCCCAAAAGCAGATTCAAAGGAACTCGCACCATACACACCTGACGAGCCCGCTGCCAGCTGATACTCACTTCTGAGTAATGAACACGATTGCTCAGCGACAGCTTCTGCTTTGCAAATAGATACTGGGAGCCGTCATTTAGCCAGTTATTAATGCAGTTAATGTGGGCTCCCTTCTCATTGCACTGTGCAAATTTTTGGTCAGTGTAATGAGATACTAAATCAACTGCCTTATAAACATCCATATATACTATATCGATGTTGTTGTCTTTATCAGTGTAACTTGCTGTCTTCCCAGCACAACTGTTTGATCTAATTTCCCTAAAAAAATCCTAACTGACATTATTTATAATCTTACCCTTCAGGTCTTTCTCAGCTAATCCCTTAACTGTTTTTCCCTTATTTTACCATGACTGAATCAGGCTAACTAACATTATTAGCAGTATCATTCTCCTTCTCTTTGAATATTGACACAATATTATCACTGAGACTTGATTTTCTGGTGGTTTTCCATCATTCCAAGATTTGTTAAAAATTGTCAGAGGTGCAGAAGTCAACGTGGCCCATTATTTTATGACTCTTAGGAGCAAATCATTTGGGCCTGCAGATTTAACACTGCTAGCAGCTGATACTTAACATGTTGTGCTGCTTTTGACTGGGATGGAGTTAATTTTTTCCACAGTAGCTTGTATGGGGCTATATTTTGGATTTGTGCTGGAAACAGTGTTGATAACACAGGGATGTTTTGTCACTGCTGAGCAGTGCTTACACNTCAGAAATTAGTTCCTCAGTCTGATTTGATGTACATATATCACATTGCTTTCTTCCAAACACAGTAAAAAAATTATTATTATGTCTTTTCTGCACCATTGGAAGCAATTTTATCAGCTGCATCTAGCTATGGCCAAACATTTCTGGGTTTGGGGTTTTTTTTAATACTACTGTTCTTAAATAACTTGATATTGCCCTTTGACCTTCCAGCCAGAGACCTTCTTCTTTGGCAGTCCTATCTTCCTATATCAATTTTCCAAGATTTGTGGCTCCTCATTCTTCATTCTTATGACCTGTTTCCAATTTTTCCATTTGTTATAAATTATTTATTTATTTCTAAACATGGCTTTCCCTTAGCAACTGAAAACAGCACGGCCAATGTTCTTTTCTTTGATGGTGACTTTTGGACAGCTAATAAACCCTTCTCAAGAGCCACCATCTTTCATTTACATTGTTCTGCCCAGATATATTTCCCCAACTGATTCTGCTTATAACTTTCTTGAGATTTGATAAATTAAAGCTTTTAAAGCTGTCTGTGTTTGGGACTCTCCTGTGGTTGGCCATGCTAAATATAACCAGGCTGTGAACACTGGTCTCTTGGCAACCACCAACTTCCAGTTCAGCAACTTTCAACTTTATTCCTTGTAGTGAAGTCCAAAATATTTACCTTGTGCTGATAAGGCTTTTAAGTTATGTAAGTGACATTTTACCAACTTTTTGGGAAAAGGGGCTAGGTCACCATCACTTTGAACGCGGAAGACAAGATTAGATCTCTTTTTAAAAGACATTCTTTGATCTAGTTCTGAAAAAACATTATCCAGCCTCTGCACAGGGAGGGTCAGCCTAGGTGAACAGGGAGGTCCCTTCCGGCAGGAGAGTCTGAAAGTCTCTGAACAAAAAAAGAAACTCTATTGATGTTTAATTGGTAACTGCAAATCTTCCAGTTTTTAATTTCCCCATAACAGTGCAGGTTTCAATTCTGCCCATTGTAGAAACCTGCTTAGGTGTCACTCATCAACGTAATTGCTAGTTTTCTAACCCTTCTAAGCTGAAGGATTGGCCCTTTTCATATTCCTCTTATTCTCTCCTTCCACCCTGCTATCCCAGTTGTGTTTTCCTAGGCAGTGTTAGTTGGCACACTGGTCTATAGGCATTCAGGAATTTTCACTTCTGATTTATCTCTTCTTGCAGGTGCACAGCAATAACATGAGAGGCAAAAGATACAAGTTAGAACATGAGAAATTCCAATTATACATCAGATTTTGTGTTTTGTTTTGTTTTTTTTTACCTTGACAGTGGTCAGATACTGGAAGAGGTTGCCCAGAGAGGTTACAGGATTTCCGTCCCAGGAGGTGCTCAAGACTCAACTGTTCATTGCCCTAAGCAACCTGATCTAATTAGACCTGCTTTGAGCAGGGAAGTTCCCCTAGATGATACCCAGAGGTCCCTTCCAACCTAAATTATTCATGGTTGTATGATCTACAGGCCTAAACCAAGGTAATTGTATCTTCCCTATATAGTCCTACCTCTGAAACTCTTTTTTTCGTCTCTGTCCTTCTTAATCACATCATAACTAGAGGTGTTAACATTCACGTCGTTAACATCTGAGCAGGTCAATGTCATTCATAATGTCACTGACATTAAAATGTCTTTTCATTAAGGCTGTTCCCTTTCTTCAGGTCTTTTCCTCACCAGATTGCAACCCAATGCTGCATGAAAACAAAGTCTTTCAAAACATGTCTTATTTCAAATCTTAATATGCCATAGTACTGAAGTACTCTAATGCTGCTCATGACTTTTTGTAGCACAAAAATGGTACATAACAGAAATATTGCATTGAAGGAGATGTTTGAATGGTGCTACACATAGGCAGATACATCTGTCTCAATTAAAGAGGTTTTGACTATACCATTCCTGCACAATACTAGTTTTGGTACATTGCTCCTTCAGGCCTATGTGAATGAATGCACTGGGCAAGGCAGGTGGAGTGCTATAATGTATGCAGGGATTTCTGAGCTTCGAAGAGCTTGCCTTTGCAATATAAATGTAAATCTAAAATGTATTAAAAAATATGTTTGTGGATTATATAATCCTTTTTTGGCACATTCTGATGGAATATTTCAGAGCATTGCTAATAAACTCCACAGCTTTTTACTTGAGTTTGCCAGAACTGTAATGAGATAACAGAAGTACATTAAATAACCTTGAAGAATATTTCAAGATCCATTGGCTGTTATACGTGATGCAATTTCAAGGTGAAGTACTTTGACTTCTAGAAGTTACAGTAGTTCAAAGAGTAGAGCCTAATGATGAGGGATGACAAAATACAATGGGAACTACAGTGCAGACCAAATAGATTTTTAGGAGACCATAACTACACAAACAGTCCATAAAACCTCCTGAAGTTATATATAATCAGAAATAACTAGATTTTTTTCCTGGTTCATACACCATTAATATAGTATGCACACACAGGTATATATAGGCATCTAATGTCATGGTCTTAAAAGATAAGGTAAGCAAGTGTCTTACACAGAAGTGTATAATGTACTGTGAAGAACACGGGTACATATCAAGAGATCGAGACAAATATTTACCAGCAGAGTGACTATAGCTTTTATAACCTTACTGCATTTCTGAAAGGGAAAAAATGTACGCCTGAGAGCCTTTTACAAGGATGATTACCTATTAATAAAAAAACAAGCTTAAAATGCATTCATATCCTAATAAAACAGAATTTCTCACTAAGCTAACTAAAATCAGGCAAGATAATGCTCAAATTAACATTACAACTGGAATAAAGTGAATTAATATATTTTTAAGATATAGTCTGAAGTCAACAACTGCACTTCAGATGAACACAAGTGGGATTCACATTGCGAAATTACCTCTCTGAGCCTTAAAAATGCGTAATAATGGTAATATAACAAACATAAACTTCTTTCAGTCTCTTTGAGGCAGCTGCGAGACTTACCAAAATTGCTGTTCATTGAGCAACTTATGCAATTTTTCATTATTCAACCTAATTGCTCTCATTTCATTCAAAATGGCTTAAAACCCTCTGTTTCCCATTTTGGCAAGCTAATACTCTACAAACACCTTTTCCAACCCTCGCAATGCAAGATGATTTAGGATAGCAATTTCTACATATTTGGATGCGTACAAGCTATCGTGCACACACACTTAATCACAGTTTCTAAAGGTTACAAAAATTACTCACCAGTAGGCAAGCTATCTCTAGGCTAGTTTGCAGAGTCTTGAGCTGTCATCTGCTTTGGATTAGCCTCAGGACAGCAGTAGTCTGCATCGTCCTGGTCCGAGAGGAAACCACCTGTGCTGCTTACCTTTATGGATGGGATCCTTATTTCTCTGTAACTCCCCAAACATATTGAGGGATGGCGCATTTGCATCTCTGAAATAGGCTGTTTCCTCCCCTTTTGCTGTCCCCTTTGACTTCAGGGAATTATCTTCAATTTAGCCCCATGTCAAACCCTGAAAATTGAACTCTCTTGCTGGCAGTTTGCATATTATCACCCTCTTTTAAAGCAATGATAAAAGGGTCTCAAAATATGAAGCTTTCAGGATAAGGAAGAGATTACTTCACAGCTCTTTTATCAAATCCCGTATAGGATAAGAGATGAGCTAATGATGATGTTGGTTTCTCTTATTTCCTCTGGCTTCTTAGTTTCATTGATGACCTAACTCACCAATATTTTCTCTGACTTCATTGATACTCCCAGTGCACCTGTCAATATTTTGTACTCTCTCAACGAGTCTTCAATCATTCTTGGTCCTATTAGCAGCAAAGGGTCAGGGAAATAAAGTAATTTTGTTCACCCTAGCAAGAGGAAGGCTGCCCCTGGCAAAAGAATTGTCTGTAGTTCCATTAACAAGAAATCTAGTTAAGCAAAGGAAAAAAGCGTTAGCAGAGTATGGCATAGGAAAGTATGGAAGGAGAGGTTTAAATACCCAAGCCTTGTTCAAAGGGGCTTCTTTATTTCACATTTTCCCTGCTGCCTGCAAGTGATGGCTTCAAAGAGAAATGAGTTATTCTCAATACTTATAAAAAACCCACACAAAACTGATTGTAAATTGTCAACTTAACCTCTTACATAATTATTTCTAGTTTTCAGCAGTGAGTTTAAGTATAAAAAGCAAACCATTTAAGAGCAAAATCTTTGTTTCACATGTCAGTTCTCTTTAGATAATATTTCCATACAGTGGACTTGCACTGCAGAAGAGACTACAATCATGTTCTTCCATTTTCAGCCAGTTTTTCTTTTTATTTTTTATTAGGAGGACTGCCAGAACCTCTTATTCTCTGGGAGGACTTGAGTTTAAAAGGATGTGCTCTCTGCTCTGGTCTCAAATGTCATAATTCTCTCAGCACAATATAGAAAGAGTGAGTGAGTCTATAGTTTTTTTTTGCAGGAGCACTTCAGTGCATCAGCATATATACGGGGTTAAGTGTTAGTAAGCTCATTGCCTGAATTTAAATTTGATATATTTAATTCCCTTGTATGTTACCATCACTTCCACATCAAAGAATCACATTTTATTTAAACAAGTCACTAAACCAGAAGCCATGAGAAAGAAAACCTTTCCAAATGCACTGGGTACTTTAATCTTCATCTCACAAAACTCAGGCATTGTATATTAAATAAACCTTGCTCCCAGTTTAACTGGAACATCCTGTAGGACACAGCCAATTAAATAACCTTAAGGACTGAAGTTTAAACGTAGTTTCCCCTGCCCCATAATAGCAACTGCTCTTTCTCTGAATCAAAACTGAACGGGGAGTGCCTGAGAGCTCTAATGCAGGTCTCATTCCTGGACAACTGTTAGGACTTGCTGGGCCTTGAGACCAGCAGAATTTTAAATCTCGGTCTGTCCTGAGGGACAGAATGTTTTCCCAGGCACTGCCAGCCATTGCTGCTAGGAACTGCAGTAGGTACCTTCTATGAGATTTCCTTTAATCTCCAGAAGTTTTTGCCCTATTATGAGATGAGAAGATGTGGGATGTATTTTCAGCAGGCATTGGTAATCCCCAGCGACCGAAGACCTAACCAAAAGCAATGCAGGAGCTGCCCCTGGCAGAGGAGGGAAAAAGTCTGTCTAGTTAGGGCCAAATCCTCCAAAGTTTCTCAGTACCTAAGATGGCTCCTTGGCTGGATTTAAGGCATCCGAACACAGAATGACAAACATGAAAGCCCCTTCTCAGCCATTACTTAACCTAAATTCTATAGGCCTCCAGGGTTTCAGGTTTCCAGGTGACAAAACTTGAGATGCTTAGAGAGGGTTTACTAATTCAGGCCCTAGCAAGACCCAGTTCCAGCCAAGACCCAGGAGAAAGCCTTTCCTCTCTTTGTCTTGTTTGATGGACTTGACATAGTTGGTTGTCTCAGAACGTATTTATTGAATCAGTCTGCACAAAATTGGACTGTACGTGCTTATTCCTTTTGAAATATGGTTAGAAGGATGATGTCTCTCTCTGACTATTAGGCTGGTACTATTTTTACAGATGCTTAGTGGTTAGAGCCCTCATTCAGAGGTGGAAAAGGTGCAGGCCAATTCCCAGTCCTGCCTGTGAGCTGTCTGTGTGGTTCTGTCTCTCACGTTATGGAATAGCACTGTAGACAGCTATTCCCTGGTAGATGGCAATTCTCAACCACTCCTGAACCTGTGAAGTAGAAAGAGGGAATACCGCTTTAGCTGTATGATGAGAGCAGTCTCGCAGAAGAGGTCATTCCTGGTCTTCTTTTCTCAGCCCCAAGCCTCCGCCAACGCATTTGGCATAATAATATTTAATGCAAAATTCTTAATACAGTCCTGGGAGCTGCAATATTAATCCAGAGCTCCCATGTCCCAAATGAAGTGCTGGAAAATGGAGGCCATTCTGCTTCTTCTCCTTCTCTGACCCAGAGAATTTGTAATTCTTCTGTGCAAAGTGGAATGGGTTCAGAAGTGATTCGGTCCTACTCCAGGACTGCCTTTAGCCTGGTACATGGAGAAGTCCTGCAGTGTGAAAAAGTAAGTCAAAATCTTCTCATGAGGACCATGAGCCTGGGCCTCCTGTGTCCTGAGTGAGCGGCCTGGCTCCTAAAGAAGAGAAAGGGGATTTGCTTGCCATCTTCTGTTAGTGATGCATCCTTCTTTTTAAAAGGAGGCGATGAAGGTGCCTATTAGCAGAAGAAGCTTCTAGACTGTGAATCCTGAGGGAAAGCAGGTATCTATTAGCACAGAATAAGAAAGCCACATCCTAGAAAGTGGTCAGATTGAAGACATATTTGTGCTGGCTTTTCCCATAGACTCGTGTAGGTGGCTCCCTCCTCAGCATGCTGTCAAAATTTCCCTTCCGAAGCATTGCATTCTCCCCATGAACTGTGCAAACTCTATGTTTAGCATCTCTTCTTTTCTGGATGTGGGCAAGCAAAGCCTTAATTACAATAGCAGTCTTGCTGTAGCCAGGGTAGTCTAAGTGAAGTAGGATTTGTAGAGAGATGATGTTTTCTATTGGAGCAACTCATATAATAGGAAAAAGAAAGCAGGCTGTCAGGCCTTTTTCAAGCCTTTTCAAGCTCTTCCTGTTTCTTCCATCAATATTTGGATCTAATAAAAGAGATTTCTCTGTCTACAAAACTTGTCTTATCAATTATGGCAAAGAATGTATTACCACCTTTCCTAGATTTTAAAATTTGTCCTGGACAAGCCATTTGGGGAATACTCCATGCCAGGGTTGTTTTCGTTTCTCCGAGTGAGCTGTGACTGAGGCAGTATAAGCAAGACAGTTTTGTTTCTCAATCTTTTCGTACTTTGTACCCTCAGGCCACTTAGCGGAGGTTTTGGCCTTAGTGGTACCCAGAGACTCTACAAGGATTATGCTGAAACAATTTCATAATCGTACCTCCAGAGTATCAAGATGCTTCCTAACAATACCTTGGGTACTTCCCTTTTGTTTACTGTAACACACCTTTGTCTGGAGCTCATCTTACTTTTTAATCAGTCAAGCATCATTTCTGCATCAGCATTTAATATTCTGAGGCTAATGAAGAATGTCTTGGCATCCTTTATGCCTTTAATAGAAAACTGAGATCCTACACAGGGCTGAGGGTGTTCTCTCACCATAAATTGGGTTGTTCTCTTTGCCACAGCTGCCATCACCCCGGATTTGGGCTGCTCGCAATTTCTCACCTGCCTCCCTGGTGGCTGCTTCAGCCTTAGGCAATGGGTCACACTTCCTCTGGAAGCTTTCTGGGGTTCCTAAGGAAGGCAGCACTTACTCACTTGCAAGCCACATCATTTCCTAGGGCACTAAGATCCCTTCCTTCAGGATGTCCTTTACCTCCCTCCCAGTAGAACCCAAGATCAGCTTTCTGAGAAAACCTCTCAACAGCCTCACGTGATTCAGTACACCACATTTGCTTGCCTTTGACCATTTTATCCCATGCTTTATCCCATGCTCACTCTGGCAAGTATCTACAAAACATCTGCCTACCATAAGTAAAATCTACTTATAACACCAAGCTGGTAAGTAGTACCTGTGTGTACAGTAATCAATATTTCAGCCCTTTGGCCCTCTGGCAGCTTGGGGCATCTGCTGAGCGTGGGGGATGCAGTCTGAGCTGCTCACAGCGTTCGCACCCGTGCTATAGATGGCAGGCATATGTCCACATATGCTTCAGTTAATCTCTTGCACATCATCTTATCATAATGTAAGTGTCTTGCAGTATCACAAGCAGCTCCACGTTGGCAAATGCACCCCTGCGCACAGTTGTGAATTTCAGCAAGGCTCTGTGCAGTCCGTAGCATCCTGTCCTTGCTGCTACATATCTCCAGGGGAAGCCTCTACAGAGCTGGAATCTAGGCTGCAAGGAAATGTCTTTCCAGATACCTGTCAGCTTTTAGGTTTGTGCTGTATTAGAAATATACACAATGTTTAGTGTGACCTATTTCCACAAAGAACATGTTTCCTCTTTCTATGTATGCTTACTTGGAGATTTATTTTCAATCCCGACTTTGTATCTTCATACTGTTTCTCCAATTTCAACATTTTTCTTTCAGCAATAGACAAAAAAGTGGCTGAATAGTTGCTGAAAATTCACTCTTAAACCTGGGCTTTCAAGTTCAGTTTGTTTTTCTGAATAATTGCTTACCTTTTCTTCATGATGGACCATCAAGTATTTTTTCCTCCTAGCACTCTCTATAGAGAGTGTTCTTGCTATCATCGTCTTAAAAACCTTCTTATCTGCTGCTAACTCCTAATTCTATTATACAAAATCCCTGCCTCTCTATGGTCTTCTTATGTAAGATTTATGTGTTTCAATTAAAGCCTGATCTAGTTTCTCTTTCTTTGCCTACTCACTGTCTCTGTCTTGCTCCAAACCTTTTAGATTCTCTTCTGATTTAGCCACATTGGTTTCCTATTTCAGATGCCACTCAACAAGTTGCGACATTGCAAAATGAGCAATCAGCATCAAATATCTATTATTATCAATAACAGTACAGGCAAAGCCAACTTATAAATGCATAGCAAAACTTCTACCATGAGCAAGGAATCAAATCTCACCACATCAGAAGTTATTTGGGCTCATACAAAGGGCACTACCTCCTCATCCAACTGCAACCAGCCTGGCTGGCTGGTGATTTGACTCGGATGAAAACTGAACTCAATAAATTTGTGTGACATTCAGTATAAATGGTGAGACTCTGTAGGCAGAAAGACAAAGAATATTTAGCATTTCCAATTGGATTACTTCCAGTACAATCTTTAGGTCTCATCCATCATTACTTTTGGTGACATCTTAGAGTGGGGGGAAGGTACTCCATCATCTCTGAAAAGCCTGTGCACCTCTCCTGTTGTTCTTGTTAACTACAAGACTAAGTTGCAAGCAAGTAAAAAAATTGAAGCCTGTAAAAGCTCCTAGGTTTTAGATTTTGCTGAACTTGTTTGGAAAACACTTAAATTAGATCCAATTAGTTTTTAATCAATCTAGTTGAAGAAATTATTCTTTTGGCTGCTTTCACAGGAAACTTGAGTTAAAAGCAAATTATGGCTCTCTGATTGCTACAAACTGGAGAAAAAACTTCCCCTTTTTCACTCATAGCAGCCTACTTCTCCATTTTTAATCAGAGCTGTTGAGTAATTTGTCCTGGGCAAAGAAAGACATGTGTAGAGAAACTGATTTGGAATTCATTTCTAATAATGTTTAATAGGCAATAGATACAGGATGGATTTTTCTCCCCAGACAGCTCCTTTTTGAATGCCATGTATAAACTGTGATTCAGACAAAAAAGACTCAGGTGTGAATAATGTTTGATCTATGGCCGGCAAGCACAACTGCAGTCATTAAGCTGGGCTTTTATGAGGCTCACTGCATGCTCATAAGCCAACTTAAAACAAATCTTAATGGATGATAAAGTTGCAAGTTTTACTAAGCTGGCAGAATCAAAGTGAGCTACAGGAGAAATCAAATTCCATGTAAATAAATTGGCAGTACAGGAAAATGAAGTTATCAATTTATCAAAGAATTATACATGCAAATAGTCAAACACATAAGCACAACTTCTTTACTCAGTTATATAGAAAAATCAATTAGAACATGGCAAGCATGGCAGCTGTGGTTTACATTTCTCTAATGTCCCATACATGTTATGGAATCAGTCCTGATATCACCGTTCGTATGTAACAATCCATTCAGCTGTATTTTTATTGTGTCATCAGATCTTAAATTAACTTGGTGACTTTCAGCAGCAGAGTATTGGGGAAGGACAGACAGTTTCGTCTAATCTCCTTGGAGAAACTTCAGTCCTTGCCAACAAATCTATTTCCCATTCTATTAATATAAGACCTATTTAAGCAAACAAAAGTGAATGGAATTTGCCAGCCATGAAAACTAAGCCTTATTCAAAAAGGGTTATTTCCTTCAGGCAAAATCCAAGCAAAGGTTTTCTTGAAGACCAGGACTACATAGGAGCTCAAGGGACACTGTGAATAACACTGACACTTGTGAGAGAATTAAATGTGCTTTGAAAGAAGGGGAATTTCAACTTAAAAAGAGGAAGCTTCTTTTGGACAGAGGGTGCTTGTTCTAAGAAGCACATACGTATTTCTGGTAGGACAGGGTTGATTTTCTGTGATCTGGGCTTTCTGCATATGGTGGAGGACAGGCACTGCGGACAGAGAAAAGAATGAACATTTCTGTTGTCAAGATCCATACTGGAGTGTTTTGCTGCCTCTGAGACAGGAAGCCTGGAGAAAGAAAGAAGGTACTCCCTAGTATTGTAATAATGCTTTCAATTGAGCAGTTTTGCTTTTTTATTTATCTGATAATGATTTGAGCAGCTCCTGTGGCAAGCCTTTGTCATGCTCCTATAAACAAGTAGGAGCATACATTTGTAAAAATGCAATTGCTGTTAGTAAAATGACTCCACAGCTGCTATTTCATTTGAGTCACAGCTGCTAATTGTAGCAGCTTCACACACATCCCTTATTCCCTGGAGCAAGCTGACCAATCCATAGCAGGATGAGCCAGAGCCCGTTCTATAGTGGTATCAGCACAATTATTTCCTGAATTCCTGGAGCAGGACATTTATAATCAGAAACTGGACAAAAGGACCAAAGTAGATCTGCAGGGCATTTTCCAATTATGCATGTTACAAGGATGGCAGTCTTAATTTACACCAGTAGATAGGAGAATCAGGTCCTTTCTTCCCAACTACTGTAATTTTGGTGGTTGAAGGGAGGGACCCAAAACCAGAAGGCAAAACCTCTTCCTTTAGCTTTGTAAATCAGTTAATGTGCCATGAGAACCACTGTGAGAAAATCAATATGTGTCCCCAGAGTGATTTCTGCACTAGAGCTGAGACCAGGAGGGCTTGGCTCATTTAACTGCACTTCTGAATCACACATCTTCATTTAATAACGGAGATTAATTTATCGCAAGAAAAAGTAGCTCCTGATCAGTGATCCTTCTATTTAAGAAGCAGTATGAGTTTTGTGTCACATGCCCAGCTCATTTTGAAAGACACTTATTGAAAATAAAGAATGTAATACCTGAGGACTAAACATGAAATGTATTATATGGCTGCTAATCCTTGTTAGGTGTGTTTGGCTATAGGTTAGGAATCAACTACAGATTCATCCTGTTGTGTGCAGTCCGTACCTGGCTATCAGAGGTGCCCTGCAAACTGCTATATGAGGTTATGCCTGTACTGCACTGTGTAGCCATGCTGCCGTTGCCAGGCAGTGTTCTGTGCAGAAGTAGGAGGCTCAGAAGAGGGACAACTTGGGAGTGGGCATTTGAATTCCCTCTTCTGTACAATGACTCTTGAGGAAACTCCAGCAACTGACTGGTCTGTTAATCAGCTGGCATCTCTAAATTGTCACCTGTGTGAGAACAGGGATGTGCTCCTTCTCTGTTTCATTGCAAAGTCGAACAGGTTACTGTGATCTGGTGAGAAGTGAATCTGACAATTGCTACTTCCCAGCTGATAAGTTTGCCTGACTAACCTTGAGGCAAGTGTGAGGGCTGGGAAAGGAGGACAGACGTCACCTGATGTGGTACCTGTGACGCAGAAGTGGTTCAACCAACTTGCCAATGCTGTGGCCAGGTGTAGCTTAGAGTTCGGAAAAATATGTCAACCTGACCTGTCCTTTAGGTGGAACTCAGAATAAACACCAAAGCTAATCCCAACGAAAGTCTCATTCTGGTTGATGACATTCTTCCCCTCCGAATTTCCCCCGCAGTTTCATTTGCATGAAGTACATGTTTGTGTCCTATGATTTGTGCTGTGGGACTATGCATCATTAGGCAGTCACCGTGCTTTCTTTTCAGAGATACCTGCCCTTTAGTTGTGGATAAAGAATTCTACTTGCAGAGACAGTGGAATGCTCCGTGATCTTCAGACCAAAGGTATTATTTAAATAATTGGTGTTGTTTAATTGTTATTAAAAGAGCAGTTTCTAGATGTTAGAGCAGAGTGATCCCAGAATCATAGAGAAAGTCATCGTTCTCCTGAAGATCTTAGATATAATAGAAGGATGTTACTGAAAGAGGGGATAATGGGAAGGAATACAAAATGCATTCAGAAAGCAAAAATTAGGGAGACAGAGGGGGTTTTAAAAAATTTTTAAAATTTTAATTATGTTAACAAGCCCAGAATTTTTAAATGTAAGTTGGAGTAAAAGATTGTTCTAAAAGAATGAGCAATAGAAAAAGTTTAGTAATTGATTAAAATAGTGCCACTTTCTAACTGGAGAAGCACATAGGAAACACAAGTTGTCTAGATAACGGTATATTTTTAAAATGTGTCCCTTGTTGGGTATTTATGTGGTTGTATGGCTTAGTATTTCGGTGGAGTGCATCCTAGAATTCTCTGACCTTGCCACGTTAAGGGAATTTTCTTAAGTTGTGATTTCCTTTGATAACACTTGTTCAAATCAACCTGTGTTTACAACATGGGAGAAGGCTGGTAAATGCATTTTTAGCAGAATTTCATTTAGAAGTCTCTAGGATAGCTTTGAGGTCAGCGGTGGAAAGTCTTAGTCACAGATGTCCTGTCTCCAGGAAGCTCACAGCACTGCTCATGGAGCTACTCAGTGTTGCACAGGGTGGAAATTTTTGAAAAATTCCCTACGCTAGAAAAGTCAAAAGAGTAGGTTACTAGTTTAGTGACCAGTTTTGTTTTGAGTTCATCGTCAAACATGGGGGAGGAGAGTCTTCCCACAGAAGATATGTACCCGATATAAGAAAATAAACGAATTGCATGTAAGAACATGTAAGAACAAGTAAGAAAGGAACATTTTGAAAAGAACTAAAGGGCAGTGAAGGAACTTAGGAGTCAAAGAGCACAGATTTGACAGCATCTTTCAAAAGATAATGACTACATCCAAAAATGAAAACAGGAAAGAAGAGAGCAAATGAAAACCCAGGCAAGCATACCAGATACAAAGCTCTTGTTTACTCCAAGACCTTCACGCTTCGCTGTGCGTATTGGTTTTTCACACGCTGGATTCACATGCTGGATTGGGAGGAACAAGAGACAGAAAGCACAAGCCAATCTCAAAATATGTCGTACAGGGCTTTCTGGCGATTGCCCTCAAAAGTAAAGAGAGTGAAGTTGCCTCTTTTTGCCAAACATTGATCTTAGGGTTCTTCAGGGAAGGAATCCCCCTGTACTCTGCCAAGTGGGAACTGCCTCATTACTTTTGTCAGACTGGTCTGGGCCAAACCAAAGCAGTCATGCATAGGGCCAGCAAAGTGCATGTACTCATACGGTTTCTTCTCCTTTCAGTGATTGAACTGCAAAGATAGTAAATAAAGGGTTGAGTATGACTACTGACTGCATACTGACATAATTTCAATTAATATACTTCTCCATTTTTCATCTCTGACATCCACACATGATTTGTAATTGTGAGTCATGGGAACATCTCCAGGAATGGCTGACAAAGCCTTGAAAGGCAAGAAAGACACGTCACATAGTGCTAGCCTTATTTAGCAAGGGAAAATGGTTACCTCCCCATGGACTGACCTCACATAATTCTGGATGTCAGAGATAATTTTTAAGCCCTGGGTCTTCAAACCACTCCCATCTCATCGGTTATCACTGGCATCGTGAAAAAGTGCCACTTCCACAGCTGGATGCAGCCAGCATGTGAACAGAAAAACTGCACGTCCATACACAGACCCACAATGGTCTGAAGTGGAGCAGAGTGCTCATGCACTGGGCCATGGCCACGAAGAGGGCAGTTTGGTCTGCAGCGTTTGGCAGCAGTGAGCTATACCCTGAAGCAAAGTCTGTCTTTCTCCTCTTACCTAGTCCCCTTTGACTGCTAAACAATTCTGGGACATAACCAGACTTTCAATGGCCTGCAGATATAAAAGAGAATTGAGCACAGAATTTGTATTGAATATGCCAAAGAAATTATGTAAGTAGCCAACACAGAGACTGTGTAATTCTCCTTCCTCCCCTCAGTCTTCTGAACACTGGCCCCAAGGATTTGCATTTGCTGGTTTAAAGGCATCTTGTAAAAAAGGGGAAGAGAAGCTGCTTGCAGCACTGAAGTTTTAGTGGCCCGATTCATGATTCAGCAACTCTCTATAAAGCAGCTCATGTAAGAGAAGCAGCTCGTCACACTCAGTGACCTCCCTCCGCAGGGAATGTGGGGGTACACCCCTCTGCAGACTCACGGGATCCTTCTTCATGCAGCCATCCCCAGCAACACGCCTTCTCCTGGAAGACAGCAGCCAGGAAACCATGTAGGATCTTTGAGACTTCTGTCCTCACAGCTCCAAATCCAACCCATAAAGAAAGGCAAGCACTGTTATCTGGTATTTTTGCCTGGGTTTTATTTCTCTCTCTCACTCTTATTTTCAGTTCTGCGTTTGGTCTTTGCTGCTGTGAGACAGTCATTGCAAAACATGCCTAGCTATAGCAGTACACTCAATCCACTTATGTTTCCAGTTGCTAAATTGTTTTAATTTCTTCTCTTACACACCTGCACTGGATCCAAAAAATAGAGCTATCCTTTTTTTTTTCCACTTGACTGGAAGCAAAAATTCTTATTCACAGGAGAGAAATATGACTGCTAAGAAGGAGTTTCTGTAGTTTTCAGTGGCTTGGCACAGGTAATTTTATTTAGGCAATCAGTTGTGTGGTCTAATTCAGTGGAGCCCAGCCTAGGAGGAAAACCCCTTGATAAAAGTTCACCATGTAGCAGGGCGGCTAGAGCAGAAAGAGAATGACCTCTGTCTACAACAATGGATTCTGCACAAGCCCTCCCTCCTCTTCTGCTTCGACAGGTAGATCGCAAAGAAAATTATCTATATCCTCTGAGACATTTGGGCTTCTTTCTCCCCTTTCCTAAGAAAAGGCAGGATGAATCTGGTCTGGAAAAAATATCATTCACAGTTCTGTACATTACAGTACACACACAAAAAAACATGTCAGAGGACTGAGGGGAATTCTGTATTCAACAGAAAAAAGAGACTCTTGCTCCCAGAGACCTGGGGCAAAGGTAAAGACCCAGGTGTACCAGCTTAAAATAAAACATGACAAAAAATAGGAAACCATCAGGAAGCTGTACTATCAGTCAGGACAGCAGACAGCAATCTCACTGTTTTTAAGTAGTATGAGAGCTGAAGAGTTTTTCCATCTACTCCAGCAAAAAGAGGACTCTCTGGAGCTGTTTAAAGGAGGAGAGTGAAGGACCTTGGCAGGGGTGGTGTGGAGGCTTCTCCCAAGTATATGGAAAACGCAGAGAAAAAACACAAAGGCACCGCTAAAATGCAAACCAGCAACCACAGGCCAGTCAGATACGGCTGCCCTTCTCTCACCGGTGCATGGGAATGACGTTTGGCTGTTTACCAGGCTCACAGGCCCTTTTACCACCTGAACCCAAGCAGCCATGAAAGTGTTTTGTTTATGAGATGAGTCATAGGGTTTTTTCTTTTTTTCTAAATATATATCAGTTTTTCTTGACCATAAATTATGTGCTGTTTAGCCCCAACTCTTTAAATCATGTAGGATTTTTCTCAGTTATCTTTTACTGTGGTAAAGGATAGGTTCCTGTTACAAAACTGCAGGTCACCTACTTCATTGCTTCTGGTAGCTGACATCATCACGCCATCTTCCCCACCTCCTCCTTCTGTGTCACCCTCTCCTCCCCCTCTACTTTCAATTCCCCCATCTTCTTCCCCACACTGCCAGGCCAAGCATGCTCCCCATTCCTCTTTCCTCAGGCGTTTTGGGTACTCGTCTTGTCCTTTGCAGCCTGGGGGCTCTGTGTTCCTCCCATGGCATACCCTGCCTGCAGTAATCTTGTGCCACATCACCTTCTTTGTAAACCAGAGATCTGTCATGGCATGTTTCTTGTTGCTAAAGGCTGTGAAGCACACAGAAGTCCTTGCACCAGTCCATGTGAAAAGGTGAGATTAACTTTCTCAATAGCCTCTCTCTTGCTAAAACTTGTTCTTGTTTTACCACTTCTTTGGGAGTACTGGAGAAGGTACTGGAGTGTTTTCAGCCTCTAACGTATTTCTTTCATTCTTCCTTCTTACAGCATCATGGACATCTGCATATTCTTCCTTTATGTTATGATACTTCTCCCAGGTAAAAGGCTCATTTTTAATTGTAAAAACTGTTCCGATTATTTATGTCCTGCTATGTCATACTTTCTCATCCACTAAGAACCTCATTCCTTAGCAGTAATTAATCATTTCCGTTGCACAATCAAGGTCATATAGCCTATGTGACATGTATTTAAATTGGGCGCAGGGACTCTATAAAATATATAGTAAGTACTTTCTCTCTTCAACTTTATATCTTTACATTACACTTATTTTATGTTGCTCTTAAATTTTCAATTTAAATCTATCTTTAAAATATGTGTATATCACCTCTGTGTATTATAGAGGAGAGCAGTATTAAACTGAAAACTGACTGATATGGGACAACTGGAGTTTTGGGCAGCCGTGGAGATCATTTTGCAGTCTGGTGCTCTGGAAGAGCAGTCAAAACTTTGCACCAGAAGAGAGACTGTAAATCTTCTCCTCCTTTTGAACACAGCAGAGATGTTTGTATCTTCTGGGACAGAAGATTGCATTTCTCATTCCAAGAAAAGACGGTCCTTCTGGCTCATCGCCACCCATAATAATGGATACATGCACTGATGAAAGTGGGAGAAAAATCATCCCATGCTTTCTTTGCATGAAGGCATAATTTTGTTTATTGACTATTTCTGTTAACAAGATCAGCAACAGAACAGTTAAATCTGACATTTAATCTGTCATTAAACTCTAGATTAATTACGGAACAGTTAAATCTGACATTTAATTTGTCATTAAACTTTAGATTAATTCTTCAGTGAGACTGAAAGCGTTCACCTGTTTCTGACCTTCTGGTCATATATTCCCTAGACACCAACATTTACCACATGGTGTGCACTTCACATTTTCTTCAAAACTGCAAAGCTGTGTTATTTTATTAGGAGAATGAACTCAACTTTTTAAAAAGAAGTTGTGCAACTATCTCCTTTGTGGCAGAATCTCATTACACTCAGGATGCTACATACAAGAATGGTTTGGATCTTTTGCCTGCAGATAAGTCTTCTAAAATATAGACGCTCGCAACCTCTGTGTGGTAGGCCTTCCTTGGAAAGTAAAATATAGGAAGAAAAATAAGAAACAGTTTTATGACCTGAACTCCACAAGACTAAGTGAGTCAGTTTGAAGAACTATGTGTCTGTCATACCTAGTGGGAGAATTTGTGTTTAAATGCTGGCGGTTTTAGTGCTACTGTTGTTAATTGTTGCCTCTGTGAGCACAAATACTTGGTGTTCTTTTGTAGTTGATGGAAATCTTAATTTCTTCTCTCTCTTTGTCTAAGGTATTGCTGCCAGTGTGCATCAGGTAAAGTCATTTCTCAATCACACTGCATACCTATCCTGCTATTTTCCAAACTCTCAGAAAACTGACATAAAGGATTTAAGAGTTTTTTGGCAAAAAGGTGCTGATGAAGTGGTGCACGAAGTATACTACGGCCAAGAAAAACACGATAACCTTAGTCCTAAATACATAAATCGCACCAAGATGGATATGGACAAATGGACCTTGCAATTGCTACATGCAGAAATTGTGGACGAGGGACAGTATATGTGTATTATACAGCACAGAGATAAAGGATCACCAAAGGTCATACACAAATCTGAGTGCTTACTGCACATCATTGGTAAGTAACCTCTTCTAATTGTCATCTGGTCTGGGGTTTTTTGGGGGGTTCTCTGTTACTTTGTTCAGTCTGGAAATGTGTGGTACTGTCCCCGCGCCACTGAAGAAGTACCTGCACTGGAGCAGCATTTCTAAAGATGGGTAAGAGCATTCTCAATAGAAAATCCTCAGCTCTGAATGAAAAGTAGTCAGGTGGAAGCAATCAGAAGTAGAAAATGAGGAAATAATTTGCTCAATATTGCATTATTCCTGATTCCCACCCTGTCATACTTTATAGTGAAAACCATTCTGCCATCTTCCTTTTGCCTCCTGCAAGTTTTATGGCTTTTATGACTCTGGAAAATAAACTTCTTTATTTGCATCTGAGGCACTACCTTCTATTAAAAGTAGCAGTAGTTATCATTGGTGGTAAATTACCATTGTAACATAACAAGATTTCTGCAAACACCCAGCTATTTTATGATCGTATAAATCGCAGGGAAAATAAAGAAAAGAGCAGCTCATATGTGGAGGAGTAGAAATTCGTATGTTCAGTTAAAGGAAGAATGGAAGTATCTCTGAAGAAAAAATGCATGCATTGATGAGATTCAACCTGATTTCTTACGTGTTATCAGAGGAAAAGGCAGCAAATCTTTTAACAGGGGAATGGAAGTGAGGAAGCAATCTTTTCCTAATATTTTCTGATATTTTTAGTAATTCCTAATATATTTTCTATTTTTATGTTTTTCTATTTTAAACTGTTCTGTTAGTAACCTTTGTCCAGATGCCTGTGTTCTCTCTTCCACTATGATAGTGCTACTCATTAATAATAACAGCTTCTAACTTCCACTGGTGTTTTCAGGCTTCAGCATACTGCTTCAAAAGAGAACAGGCCATGTTTAACAGCAGCCAAAAACGGAGTATCAGGACGTCTACGCCTATTTAGCTTTGTGCTATCAGCAAGTGTTCTCTTGATCCACAGATAGAAAACCTAGATTGTTAATTCTGATTCTCCCAGAATCTACTTGACAGGTACTTTCAGCAAAGTTTTAGAACTCAGAAACTCATAATGTGCATTCAGTATCAAGGCCTCCAATTTAAGAGATGCTTAACATCGACTGTTCAGTTAATTCAAGCAGTTAAATCATTTACCAGCTTAGCCAACAACTGAGCAACATGTTATAGAAGTCTCATACTTAGGCACTAAAACTCTCCTAGGCCTTTAAAGGTTTAACTTAGGAAGACTGTTTTAAACTATGTGCTGCTGTATTCCTTCCAAATTACTCTCTGTTCAATAAGCTCCCAAAGGAAGGAGCAGTACATATTTTAAAAAAACCTTAAAAATAATTAGGAGAAAAATTCAAATGTTGAAATGTACCTGTACTTACCTACTGTTTCTTAATTAGAATCTCATATCATACATGGAGGGTTTTTTGTAGTATGGTATGTCACACTTAAAATGAACATAAGGAAGATGGAGTGCTGTACAAGAATGATAGGGCAGCCATACAAAGCTATCTAGATCACTTGGTGACCACGTCCATTCAGAAATACTGAAGTACCTTCTGATACAGTTTGTATGTGTTATTACTACGTATTACATTAGGACAATATATAGATAATGTACATTATATGTATTGTGTACAGCCAGGATGATTTATACGAGAACAATGAACACAGATCCTTCTCCAGAAAGAAGGGAGGGCTTCACAATGGAAAGCTTTGGCTCTTAAAACAGGCAAGGTAGGGACCATGGTGACAAGCAGCTTACCAGGAAATTCTGCTGCTATAGCATGCCTCTAGTGCTTCCTTTGGATGGATCAATACGGGAAGTAGGTGAGACTAGGGAAGCTATTTCAAAATATGCGCTATTCAAATTGTTGGGAGTGAAACTGATGTCAGAATAGAGACTTAAAAGTTTTGTGTCCTCATTTTAAAGGGGATGTTGAAAAACTTAGAAGAAAAAGCTCTACTAGAATTATCTGAAGGCTGAAAAAAATACAGTCCAACTGGAGACATTAAAAGATTGATCTGATTACCTTATAACGCAGAAGACTGAGAAGAGCCTTGTTTTCAGAGTGTGGGAACCTGAAATACACAAAAAATAGTGAATATTAAAAAAAAAAAGGCTAGTTCATTCAGTGAAGATATAAAAACAGTCAGTGGCTGGAAGCAAGTGAGAAGTAAGGCACATTGTCACTTTAGAAAATAGAACAAAACCAGGTAGGATAATTAAGCCATCAAGAAAAATATTAAGGGCTTGATGAATTTGCTATCTCTCGAGGTATTTAAATCTAAGCCCATAGCCTTTTTGGAAGACATGTTATCTTTAAATACAAAAGACTTCCTGAAACATGCTTGTCTGTTAACAATGCACAGCTCACATATACATAGCCCACACCCTGCATGCAGTCAACATCACTTTTCAGTAAACTGAGGTTCCAGAAGCCATAAAACAGAAGTGCTTTGATCAGGGTATATTCCACTATTTCCACTTCTTTACTGTCAATAAGATTGAAACTCTTAAATCACTTAGATGATGTAGCAAGTTTCACAGCCATGGATTACATTCCTGCCCTCCCTATAAAATGCCAAGGAGAGAATAAATACTCCAGACCAGAAGCTGGAGTGAGCAGTCAGCTAAGCAAGTCAGACCTTGAGGAGAAAGAGGAAGCTTGAGCTCTCCTGAGGGACAACTTAACTACATTTTGGGGTATAAAAAAGGTGGGGCTTTTTCCATTTTGAATTCACAGCCATGGGCTCTCTTGGGATTTAAATGACTAAGCTAAATCCTACTCCTTGTGTGTTGGGATAGAGCAAATAAAAGCAACATCATATTTCTTAATTGATCCATATTAAGAATTCACTAGGGCAAGGATTAGAGCCTGGAACCAACACATTGAGTGTGTGTGCAGAAGAGCCAGACCCTCTTAGGCTCATATTTTTCTAGGAATCCTTTTCCCTTTCTCCAATATTTCTCCATGTTGTCTTTCGTCCTATTGGCACTAAAATAATTAAGTATTTTCAATGAAGTCTTGAGTCTGTTTCTTGGAGTTTTTTGTTGTTTTTTTTTTAACTTGCTGTATGCCAACATGCAGTCAGTATTATGTTTACATTCTCTCCTTCTCCTTTTCCATTATAGTCCACTATTTCTACTATGATCTTTTAACCAAACAAATCCTGATTGAGAATATTTGGGAGATTATTTAATAGAAAGTATTGGTTAAAAGCTTCCATTTATCATTCATACTTTATGTTTAAATAATTCTTTCCAATCCTGCTTCATTAACTATTTTTTGTCTGGGAAACTTGACTTTTTAGTGCAACGGGTATGTTTTTCATTGACTGGGATATGTATTCGATGACACAAAGTAAAAACTTGTAGTGTAGTCACTTCCACATAAAACACCGAGCTAAGGGAGGCCTCCTATCAAGTTGAGTGAATTACTTTGTATGCTGCAAAATGACTACTCATAATACTGACAGACACCAAGGATATTTCTACCTATGACAGCACTGGACCTCCAACTTACCCCATCTGAAGTCCCTCAGATGATTTCTTTCTCTACATCTCACAGTTAGAAGTTTGTGGTTCTCCCCTTACCTAATCAGGGGGTCAAGAGTAGGCAGCACTGCGTCCCATTCCCATTTTGTGCTTAAGCACTGACCTGCAAGCAGGCCAGGTTTGATTATTCTGCGGTGTCAATGGGTCTAAAGGAGGTGGGAGAGACAGAGGCCCATGTCTGGCTGATCAGACTTACATCCTTGAAACACCCTGAGGACAAGGAGCAGCAAGTCTACATGTACACGAAAAACATAACAAACCCTTCCTGGGACTCCCATTGTTTTCCTGAGAAAGTTGTTTAGATTTGCTTCTGCCTGAAAATCTTAAATGATCGGCAGGAACTGTCACAAGATGTAGTATATCTGACTCATGATGCTTTCTCTTTGGTCTATTCCAGCCAACTATAGTCAACCTGAGATAGCATGGCTGCACACTGGGGAACTAAAGCCCAACGAATACTTGAATCTTTCCTGTTCTTCCAGCGGAGGTTATCCAGAGCCCAAGCAGATGATTTGGCTAATTTCACATGAAGACACAACAGACAGGCTTATGCGTCACATGGACGTCTCACAGGATGCTGTAACAAAGCTGTACAATGTTACTAGCAGGCTGAATATCACAGTTCCTACAAAGACCCTCATTAATATTAGCTGCTTGCTTCACCTTGGAGAGCAGCTGGGGAGCCTTGTCTCAGTACCGGTAGGCATAGGTGAGTCTCCATTTGCCCGTTCCCATTTTTGCATGGGTAGGAGCGGGGCACATTGCAGTAGAGCTAATCACAGATAGCAGCATAGTCAAGGCAGGGAATGAACCCTAAGTAGCAGTAGGAGTTTGTTACAAGGGTTGTATGTTCTCCATCCTGGCCACAGCCACCAAATTCCCTCTCCTTTCCATATGGGAAGATGTAAAAGAAGCTTGCCACTCATTCTGAAAAAAGTTCCACAGTGCAGTTTTCTTCATACAAATTTAGCTAAAGGGTTAAGTCATCAATTCTAGATATGGCAAACTGCCTCTGATGTCCTTCCATTCTAGGATTTTTAAATAATATTAAAATACAATACAGAAGTCTTCTGAGGTTTGCACAGCTCTACACTCTCCTGAGTGTTAACATGCCTATATTACCTATATTAGCTATATTAGCTTTAGTGCTTCATTCTCCTCTTCCCTATTCAATTCTTGTTCTCTCCTCCCTGGCTTTATGAAAGTAGCCACCTGATAAGCAGTGATGGTGGGTAAGAAGCTAGGAACTCCCCATAAACAAAAGCTTTGTTAGGCGATAACTGAAGCTCTATCAGTTGCTAGCCCTACCAGCCAAAACCTCAAAAGCACAATAGCCAGAAATAGAGGGAAACTCCTTTGCATTCCCTGCTACTTTCACATCCCTTACGGCATTTCATTAGGCTTTGACCATCATTTCCAACAGATACCAAGTAGTAACATATCCCAGGTTCTTCCAACTTGCACAGTAGCACAGAGTTGCATTAGCACAGTAGCTGCCTTGTAGGCTCTTGTATTAATTAACTTGCTGATCTCTCTCATGTTACCCAAACTTCAGAACGAGTATTTTGCCTTGCTGTTGTTGAATTGGCCATTAAGATCTGGTGGTTTCGCTAGTTATTGGAAATGGAAATAAAGTAATGTGGATAGTGATTTATTGACACTGTTAAAGCACTGTAAAAGCAAAGGATGCTGAGCGCCTTTCCCTAAACTTCTAATTCACATAACTTTGGGACAGATTGTTTAAGCTAATTGTCACAAAATTAAATCTTTGCTGTGTGTATCTCCTCTGTTTTCTTATTCAGAGATACAGGGGAAAGAAATGGATCAAGTGAAGATGAATTTCTTTGGCCCACTTATAGCTGTGATTGTACCGTTCACACTTCTTCTGGGTTTTGTGATATTGAAGAAGAACAGAAATATCTCATCTACCAACCAGAGTAAGTTATTACTTCTCATTCGGCTCTACTGTCCCTCAAGTCACAGGCTTTGCTTTTTGTAATCATCCCTTTACCTACATTCAAGCTGCTGACAAAAAGTTAGGTTTCATACTGGACTTAAGCTAAACTTCCTTGGACAATTTAGTTCCTGCAACGACTTAGTCCATCCAACAGCAAGTCAAAACATCTTTCTCCTGTCTTGTCCTGGGATCCACTTCTCCCTCTTCTTTGTGCTCTGTAAGACTGCCATGGCACCAGCATACCACTTTTTCCTGCAGTTTCATCCTTTTTTTCTGGTTTTTTTTGGTAGATTTGGCTCCTAAAATCATTGAACTGTATAAACCTTTCTTGTCCATCACCATTTATAAGAAAGGTGGAGCTGGGGGAGGGATGAGTTGAGGCTTCCATCAAGTGCAAGTATCTCTGTCATCACAGAGCTGAAGAATCAAGTTGCTCCACCACAGGCTGCCCAACACTGGACTGGAAGAATCATCTTGTAGTAGGAATAGAATTCGATCTTTACATGGCATTTCTCTATTTTGTTCCAAGACTAGGTCTCAGCAGTCCAGGGTTTATTCTGCACTGAAAGGATCCTCCTGCTGACATCAGAGTCTATGCTTCCTTGTAGCCAGAGGGAAATTCCTCACAGTCAGTCCTGTTTCCTTACACAGCCAAGGGTCCTGAGCCCCACCTCATTCTTGCTCCAAATCCTAAGATAACTGGACATTTACTGTCAACTCTTTTTCAGCTCCTATTTCTCACGTTTCTGTAAATCACATATTCATCTATTTTAGGTGTCAGTCTAGCAGTCTAGAAGCTATCCAGCTTGAAACAGAGGCCATCAGCCAGACTGCTAACTGGGAACCATCTCTGCACACAGCAAGGCCTGAGGTCCCATATTCTTAGATGCTCTGCCAGAACAAGAATCCTCCTCAGATACCCAGCAGAACAACATGCAACATTTTTGTCTGATGGCTGAAATCCACTGTCCAGTGTTCTCTGCTTTTATTTTTGCTCCAGAATCGTAGTAAATATGATGCTCTGCCTGTCTGCATGACTAGCTTTTTGCTGTATCTTTCATTACTGTAAAATCCTGAGAGTCAATGAAGAAAGCAGAGCTGCGTGAGTTACAGAGGGAATGTCTCAGAAATAAAGAGTTAGGCCACAATCTGTGAATCATAACCATCACTGGAAACACTATCATGAGCCATAAATGCTTTTGGCAGAGCCAGTGTGGCTTTGTACCAGTAACTTTCTTGTAAAGCTCCACAGTGGAAAGAGGAACTTCTGGGCACTTCCCCACCTTCTGAGAAAAGTCGTGCAATTCCTATCAGGCATTTGAAACTAGAAATCACCTGAAGGAAAGACTTGCTTTAAACGTAATTTTGAGTTATCTTAAGTTTTTTTTACTACCATCCAAGCTTAATGACCAGACACTTCACACTTTGTTCCTCTGTATTCTGACAGGATGCTCTACTAGTTGTTCAGGGGGATGCAGGGACAGAAAATGAAAGCATGAGGTATCACTCATGTGTATAAATATAAATATACAAAATTAAGCTAAGTAGATAACGAAAATATATTATATAAGTAGGTCATGTTGCAATTTGGTTGACTATGTTCTCCCTTTCTTAATTTTGCTTCAAACTTTAAAGATAGAGCAATCCATACACTATGGTATGCTCAGCTATAGGAAGTAGTTTTACCTTTCAGAAAAGATTCTCTGTTTCACTCAAAATGTGCCAGTGCTCCAATCTTGAACGACCTCTGCACTTTATACTCTTCAACAGCATTGACATCTTTCAGGAGGAAGAATGCAGCAGAATTGAGACAAAATTCTTCTGAGGTCTTGATTGTGTTTGTAGATCTGACAATTTCAGCAAGAGCAGGGAGACATTAGCATCACATTCTCAAGACAAATTTCAGCTCCGAGTTGCAGTCTGGGGACATAAATTCTCTACGCTTTCTGCTGGGTACAGATATTCTTTTCTGTTAAACGATGTTGTGACTTGCTAGATTCCACCTCAATTTTTACTCCATTTTCAAGTGTGTGAGAGAATGTGTATGTCCTTCTGAGTTAGCTAAACCATTTGGGAGTCAGTTTATTAAGCTATTACACTAACATTCCAAATATTTTCATTCAGATTAATATCATTCAAATTTTATTAAAAGTTGAAGGGTTTATTTTTATGTAAAAGTTTATATTTGCTAGCAAACTTATTTAATGACTTATTAAAATATATGTCCTTTTCTGTGTTCGCGTTTTAGTCTCCTGCCATTAAAACAGTATATTGGGGAATACCCACATTCGGTGTTCTCAGGGAGGAAACACTCCCAGAATTATTTCTTGGAAACGAATGAAAAAGGTATTGCTGCAATGACCAAGAAAATGGCACAACTGAAGGTTTCATATGTTCATTCATGGAGCTGGATACGTGTGCACAACTCTGTGTATGCATACCTCCCTGATTTATTGACCTACACACCTCAAAGATTAGATACAAAATTCCAGTCTGAAAATTTGGCCTTTTGATTCTATGCTGCAGGTTGTCAAATATACCTCCAGTGGGTCACACAATCTTCTCTAACTCTTGATTAACATTTGATTCCTTAAATAAAGCATGTGTTAAACTATCAGGTATACTGAATCAGGTAGATACTGACTAGATTTGTATTGTCTCTCTTGTTTTTTTTTAACATGCAGTAATTCAGTTCATTTTTTTCAACATTTTCCTTTCCCACTCAAGTCACCCCCTCAAATCCTCACTAATGTTGAGGTCATCAGAACAACAGCTAAACCCTACTTTGCTCCTACCCAAACAACAAGCCTTGTGGGTCTTTTGTCTTCCATATGACTAGATTCACGCACGTACACATATATTCTTGAACTCGCACTGAGGAAAAAAACCATCACCAATCTTTCATGTTTGTCTCTAGGAGGAAAACAATAACCAGTTCCTCCACAGTGGATAAGGTATCTGGAGATCTATGCTAGGACTCAGGAGTCCTTCTCTAGCACATTCACTTAGCACAAAAAAAAAATTCCTAGCACTTGGAAAGTCAATAGTTTTTGCAACATGTCTTAGTACTTCTGAGGGGCTTTTCACCCCGATACATTGTCTACTATCACTATCAGCAGCTCTAACTACTGGAAAAAGTCATGTGGTGGGTTAGGTTTATCTTTTCACAACTCCTTTCCATCCTTAATTTGCTCCTAATTAGTGAAGTTATTCATTTTCCCCCCTTGCCATCCCTCTACTTCAGGCTGCCAACCTCCTTCTATTACGTGATCAGTTTCTTTACCTCCTCTTTTCTTGCCCTTAAAATCAACTCAAATTCTCTCCTGCATCTAAAGACAGTTAAGAGGAAAAAAGCAGATGGGATTCAGGGAAAATCTTAGTTTGTCTCTATCTGTTCAACCGCATAAATCCTCTGCGCTAGCAGATGTAATGAGCACAGAAGGAAGGCACAAGAAAAGCATAGCTGATGTGCTGGCATTTTTGCCCTCCATACGAATACATTCAGATTTCCAGGCTATTTCCTCACCCACTTTGTAGTTTTTTCTTTGACAGCATGCTTTCAGTCACTTAGTGACTCTATAAACATGACAAGCAAACAAATGAGCATACGCCCACTACCACTACCACAGCATATAACAGCTTCACTTAAAAACACCATTCCTTTATTTTTAGGCGTAACATTATGAATTTCAGAAAATGCCAACAGAAAAATGGAAACGGTGTGTTAAACCAGTATCCAATGCCCTGAGGTAAAATCTTGTCATCAGACTTACAGTTGTGATAGATTGCTTCAGGTTCACTGATTAACCAGCACCAAATCACAGAATAGTTGAGGTCAGAATGAATCAAGGGAGATTGTCCAGTTCAAAACCCCTGTTCAAGCAGGGTCACCTGGAGCAAGATGCTCAGGTCCATGTTGTCCAGACAGCTTCTGAATATCTCCAAGGAGGGAGCCTCCATGACCTATCTGGGCAACCTGCTCCAGGGCTCTGTCACCCTTCACAGTGAAAAAGGTCTCCTATTGTTCACAGGGAACCTCCTGGGTTTCAGTTTGTACCTGTTGCCTCTGGTCCTGTCACTGGGCACCACTGAAAAGAGCCTGACTCAGACTTTTTCGCACCCTCCCTTCAGGCATTTATACACACTGATGAGATCTCCCTGAGACTTCTGTTCTCCAGGCTGAACAGTTCCAGCTCACTCAGCCTTTCCTCAGATGAGAGGTGCTCCAGTCCCTTAATCATCTTTGTGGTCCTTTGCTGGACTCTCTCCAGTATGTTGATGTCTCTCTTGTACTGGGGAACCCAGAACTGGACACAGGACTCCAGCTGGGGCCTCACCAGTGCTGAGTACAGGGGAAGGATCACCTCCCTCAGCCTGCTGGCAATGTTTTTCCCTGATGCAGCAGATACTGTTGGCCTTCTTTGCCACGAGGGCACACTGCTGCCTCATCTTCAACTTGTCCACCAGGCCATCCATGTCCTTTTCTGCAAAGCTGCTTTCCAGATGGTTTGCCCCAGCCTGTACTGGTGCATGGGGTTATCCCTCCCAAGGTGCAGGACTTTGAATCTCCCTTCATTGAGGTTCCTCTCTGCCCATTTCTCCAGCCTCCTGAGATCCCTCTGGATGGCAGCACAACCCTCTGGTGTGCCACTCCTCCCAGTTTTTTATCATCTTTAAACTTGCTGAGGGTACACTGGCTCCCATCATCCAGGTCCTTAGTGAAGAAGAAAGCAATTTAGTTTTACTGCGGATTTCTTAATGTCAGCAGCAATGCAAAAAGCAATACTTTCCTATGGTTAACAGGCCAGGGGACAGCGAAGTGTTGCATTTCCAGAATATTCCACAGTCACTTCTCAGGGGATTGTCATTAACAAACCATCTCATGGCAAACGTCCCTTGGTGGACTTTTTCCTCTTCAGGTGAATTATTTGCTACTGGAGGTTACATTTGACCACAGAAATATGGCAATTCTATTAAAGAAATCTAGTTCTTGTGTGTATTACCTCTAAGTTTCGGTTTCAAATTCTTTCTCCCTCCTTTCCAAACTCAGAAGGAAAAAAGAAAAAAAAAAGAAAAAGGATATGAAATACTTACCTACACTGGAATGCTGGGCTGTCATAATTCATAACCAGCCTCTCTTTGCTTTCCCATCTTCTGCACTGGGAGGGCTATAATGCTGGGGCAGGGAAGGGTCTAAGGAAGACATGTTTTCTGATCTCAGGATAGGCTACCAGAAGGTCCTCAAGAGAAAAAATACAATTAGGCAGGAAAGCTGGTGAAAGAAGAGGAAGAAGGGGGAAATGGATGAAGGCTGAGAAAGTGTAAGGAAAAGAGTGACACACTTGGAACAGGAAGCGCACGTGCATCAAGTGCAGAGCCTAGGCACAAGCCCCTGCTTCACAGACCCCAGGAAATAAAAGGTTCTGGCAGCTGTCTGCCCATTGCCTTCTGGGGAAGGCTACTCTCCAGCCAGCCGCAGTGCCACTAGCAAGGAGAGCTTCTGCACAGAAGTCCTGAAATCTAGAATATTCTCACAGTCCTCGGCTTGCCGTACCTCCTTACATACTTGTGAATTTTATGGCAAGATATGCAAAATCAAATTTTCCTGCACTTGGTGTGCGTTTAATGCTGAGACGTGCATACCTTTTGTCCACTCCTTTTGTTCATATAGCTCTTAAAACAAAAACTCATGAAAATCGTAAAAATTATACCTAGCCACCCATTCCTAATAAGCAGTGCTTATTATTTCAGAAGGACATGGAACTAGGAAAAAATGTAAAGATGAGGTGAGAATAGCTCAAATTGTAGTTACATACATACATGCACAGTTGATGAACTATGTATATTGCCCACCCTCTTCTGAAACACACAAGTTAAATCAAAAGCATAACTAGTTTGTTTCGGAATAATTTTCTAAAGCTTTCCTCAGCCTAGTTCTATTGCTGTTAGCAAGAGAAACTGCTCCGTTTTCAGAGTGTTCAAAACTGAGAACCTCTCTACCACCTCAACAGCGTTCTTTTACACCCTTTTTCATCTTTGCGCTCCCTCTGTCCTACAAATATTACAGAATCCACAATCTGAGAGAGACTTTTCTCAAGGGTCTCAAGGTACACCATGAAAGCAGTTTTAACTCGCCTTTCAGTCTGCCAGAACTACAGTCTGTTTCACAGTTGAACGGGCTAATGCAATCCCTGCAGGTATGAAAATGGGACTATGACACAGAAGCAGAGGAGAGATCTTACTACTTTACCTTGCACTAAATGCACTACTGTATCCAGAACCACAAGTCATATTTCAGAAAGATGTTAAAATATTAGAACTAGAAAAGAAGCGATAAAAAGTGACTAAGGCTCTAGAAAGCAAGTTTACGATGTGAACTTTATGGAGTTCAACCTATGCAAATGATGAAGAAAATGGAGAAAGGACCTGATGAATCTGTCTAGCATTCCAACACTTGGAATGACAGGTTAGATAAGGAAGATGTGAGAGATCCTTCGTACTGAGTGACGCTTGTACTGGGGAGCCCAGAACTGGACACAGTACTACAGGAATGGCCTCACCCGTGCTGAGTAGAAGGGAGGGATCACATCCCTTGACCTGCTGGCAACACTCCTCCTAATGCAGCCCAGGATACCATTAGCCTCCTTTGCCACAAGGACGTGTTGCTGGCTCATGTCAGCTTGGTGTCCACCAGGACCCCCAGGTCTTTCTCTGCAAAGCTGCTTTCCAGCTTGTCAGCTCCCAGCATGTCCTGCTGCATGGAAAGGAGACAAGGAAGTTGAGTTAAAAGAGGCAGAGTAAGCAGGTGTCTGGAATGTATCTGAAAGAGCCGGCATATAGTAAAGGTTTGTACTGTGGAATAGAAAGGGACTGATTTTAAAAAATATTAGAGGAAGAAAAATTACGACACCTAGTAAGAGACTCTATGTGGGAAGAAAAGCCAAGACAAACCCAAGGGAAGAAAAGAAGACACTCAGGAGCATATTCCCTCATCACTAGATAGTTTCTTGAGAGAATTATCAGTGGGCACAGCTTCCACTACTCAAGTTGTCTATGGCAACAGAGCATATTGTGAATGAGGTAGAAATCAAGCTTTTCCTATCAGATCAGATATCCAGCAGAGGAGGACTCTAAAACTCTGAGATCTTCTTTCTTCAGAGACTTTCTTTCTATGTCTGGGATATTGTACAAGATCCACTCTCCAACTACTGTTTGGAGAGTGTCTCGGGTAAGGTTTGGTCAGATTGGATTGGCTGAAACTGGCAGAATTATGCTGATGGATAACAACAGATCATATGGCCAGTCATCTTTGTCCAGATGTATTTGAAAAGATCATTTAAAATAATGAACCTCTCAATAACGGCTAATTCCTTCTTCTGCTTTAGTTCAAATACAGTTAGAGCTGATCATTATACTTAAAAGGTGAAGGTATTGTTTAACATCTTTAAAACCACGGGAAAGCAAGTTAGAAGTGCTCAGGAATGAAAACTAGATTGCAGACCTAAGCCTTTATAGAAATTCAATTAGACTATAAGCACTAGGAAGGTTTTTTTTTAATTGGGTCAGTGGTTAAGTCCTTCAATATTACGTACACACCCAGAGCAGAAAAGGTATAAACCAACTACAGTACAGGAAGAGTAGGTTTTATCAACCAAAATACCAAAATGCTCTATCAGCATAACACCCTGATACATCAAAACCCAGCTTCTGCTGAAGTAATGCAAAGCAGCTGTTTGATCCCAGAAAACCAGAGTTAGGAACCATGGCACATACTTTTCTTATCACATTTTACCACTCCTTAGCTTACTCTCATTGGCAANCCACCCCCCCCCGCGCCCGCGGAAGCCCGGCGGCGGCGGCTCCCCTCAGCGCGTCCCGGCAGGGGCTGGGCTCCGGCTGCCCCGACGGACGGGTCTGCGGAGATGCTGCTGTCAGAGGGTGTTTGTGGAGAGGTGTGGGGTCACGGCGTGGCAGGCTGGAAGCGACGTCGTCAGGAGGTCTCCGGTCCCAGCTCCGGCTCCAAAGGGGGTCGGCTCTGAGGCCGGGCTGAGCTGCTCAGGGCTTTGTCCAGTCAGGTCTTGAAAAACTTGGAAACTGCACAGCCTCGCCGGGAGACTTGGTCCACTGTTTGACTGTCCTCGCAGAGAAAACTTTTTCCCTTACACCCAGCCTGCACAGCTCTTCTTTCAGTTTCTGGCTGTCATAGAATCACAGAATCNCTCCCAGCATGTCCTGCTGCATGGAAAGGAGACAAGGAAGTTGAGTTAAAAGAGGCAGAGTAAGCAGGTGTCTGGAATGTATCTGAAAGAGCCAGCATATAGTAAAGGTTTGTACTGTGGAATAGAAAGGGACTGATTTTAAAAAATATTAGAGGAAGAAAAATTACGACACCTAGTAAGAGACTCTATGTGGGAAGAAAAGCCAAGACAAACCCAAGGGAAGAAAAGAAGACACTCAGGAGCATATTCCCTCACCACTAGATAGTTTCTTGAGAGAATTATCAGTGGGCACAGCTTCCACTACTCAAGTTGTCTATGGCAACAGAGCATATTGTGAATGAGGTAGAAATCAAGCTTTTCCTATCAGATCAGATATCCAGCAGAGGAGGACTCTAAAACTCTGAGATCTTCTTTCTTCAGAGACTTTCTTTCTATGTCTGGGATATTGTACAAGATCCACTCTCCAACTACTGTTTGGAGAGTGTCTCCGGTAAGGTTTGGTCAGATTGGATTGGCTGAAACTGGCAGAATTATGCTGATGGATAACAACAGATCATATGGCCAGTCATCTTTGTCCAGATGTATTTGAAAAGATCATTTAAAATAATGAACCTCTCAATAACGGCTAATTCCTTCTTCTGCTTTAGTTCAAGTACAGTTAGAGCTGATCATTATACTTAAAAGGTGAAGGTATTGTTTAACATCTTTAAAACCATGGGAAAGCAAGTTAGAAGTGCTCAGGAGTGAAAACTAGATTGCAGACCTAAGCCTTTATAGAAATTCAATTAGACTATAAGCACTAGGAAGGTTTTTTTTTAATTGGGTCAGTGGTTAAGTCCTTCAATATTACGTACACACCCAGAGCAGAAAAGGTATAAACCAACTACAGTACAGGAAGAGTAGGTTTTATCAACCAAAATACCAAAATGCTCTATCAGCATAACACCCTGATACATCAAAACCCAGCTTCTGCTGAAGTAATGCAAAGCAGCTGTTTGATCCCAGAAAACCAGAGTTAGGAACCATGGCACATACTTTTCTTATCACATTTTACCACTCCTTAGCTTACTCTCATTGGCAAAAAGTGAGCGGAAAACTGGATTCATGGGTATCACATCCCGGACATTCATCTGCAGGGGAATTTCAGGAGGCTGACCATAACCAGCCCCTCTAAAACCCAACACGAACACCTGCAGCGGCAGTATGCCAGAGGAAAAATGTAATCATGTCTTATAATGACGGTCCCCAGTCAGGCCACTGCGCTTGGCTCTTTGTTTCCTCTTCCTTCCCCTTTGCTTTCCTGGAGCGCTTGACCAGCAGCGTCGAGAAGCTCCCGAGCAAACCCGGCGGTCTATTCCCGCCCGTCAAGCCTCCCTGAGGCGGGGAGCACCTCCGGATGGCCCGAGCTACCACCTACGGCCTGTGTTCAGGGAAAGGCCGCCCGTGCTCACCGCTTGCACTGACGCCCCGATACCCTTTTGATTCCACATGAACTTTTTTCCTTAAAAAAAAAAAAAAAGAAAAAAAGATAAAAAGAAGCGAGGGGCGGTGGTGAGAGCCGGGCAGCCCGTCACGGCGGCAAACCGTTGGCTGCGGAGGGGGGGGGGTCGTGCCCCGCCCCGCCCCGCCCCGCGGCCGTTGGGCGGCGATGCGCGCGCCTCGCCTGCCCCC
>VZTQ01013164.1:715883-765902 GCA_013400755.1 Pelecanoides urinatrix
GGCAGTTGCAGAGCGCGATGAGGTCTCCCCTCAGCCTCCTCTTCTCCAGGCTGAACACCCCCAGTTCCCTCAGCCGCTCCTCATCAGACTTGTGCTCCAGGCCCTTCCCCAGCTCCGTTGCCCTTCTCTGGACACGCTCCAGCCCCTCCATGTCCTTCTTGTCGTGAGGGGCCCAAAACTGAACCCAGGATTCGAGGTGCGGCCTCCCCAGTGCCCAGTCCAGGGGCACGATCCCCTCCCTGCTCCTGCTGGCCACACCAGTGCTGATACAGGCCAGGATGCCGTTGGCCTTCTTGGCCACCTGGGCACGCTGCCGGCTCGTGTTCAGCCGCTGTCGACCAGCACCCCCAGGTGAAGAGCCTGAGAACAGCCCGGCTCCATCTTCTCAATAACCTCCTTGTAGGTGTTGGAAAGATGCAATTCGGTATCTCTTCTCCAGGCCAAACAAAGCGAGCTCTCCTCACAGTGCTCCAGCCCCATCCACAACCCAGACGGTCTCCCACTGAACTTGCTCCAATTTATCCACATCTTTCTTGCGCTAGGGAGCCCAGAACTGGACATGCTATTCTAGATGTGATTTAAGAGTGCTGATTAAAAAGGTGTAGCATTGCTCCCCTCACTCGATCTACTGGCAATGCTGCTGTCAATACAGCCCTGGATACCGTCAGCCTTGTTTGCTGCCAGGGCACTCTTCTGTCGTGAGTTACGTGGATAGAAATCATCTCACTTGAGAAGCATCTTCCTCTGTACTGATGGGATTCTTTTCGTCTTTCCCAGCAGCAGCTAGCACTTTTGGAGATGAGGTATTGAGAATCTGTGCATTCACTCTGCCAGTCTTTAATGTTGCATTGTAGTTTTCTTGTCATTTCTCTTCCTCTCCTGAGGCCTGGCTCATGACCACAAGTCTAGGCCATTCTCAACAAATTCTGTGCAATTTGTTCCACTCACATTTTGTGAACTTTTCGTGTAAAACTAGAAGGTAAACAGAAGATACAGAGAAAAGGAGATTTATTCACGTGAACAGAACTGTAAGGCAGTCTGGGCAAAAAAGAAGCCATGGGACAATAGACTGAGGTTTAGAAAATAGAGGAAATGAATTATAAGGCGTGTTTGAATGTGAAAAGATATTCAGACAACTGAATGAAACAGGGAGAATGGAATTTATACTGAAATGCAGTATTTATATTTATTTATACTGAAATGGAATTTATAATGAAACAGGGAGAATGGAATTCCATTTATAATGGAATTGAGAATCTGGATGATAACACATCAGACAGAGACTCTCTAAGGGGAGAAGTTCCTTTTTCATGAAACTTATAAACCCTGCAGGTGAAAATTGCAATTGATAGAAAGCAGTTTTTCTCTCAGGGAAAATGTTAATAATTTAAAGTGTACTCTTAAAAAGGGAAGTTATGAAAAAAGGTATTTGTAAAAACGGGAAAAACATCTAGTTAAAGCATTTAACTTCAATAGTGTCAGTACTATACAATCCAAATGTCCTGGGTTTGGCTGGGATAGAGTTAAATTTCTTCCTAGTGCTGTGTTTTGGATTTAGTATGAGAAGAATGTTGATAACACACTGGTGTTTTCAGTTGTTGCTAAGTACCCTGCTAGTCAAGGACATTCAGCTCAAGGAAAAAAAAACACAAAAACAAACAAAACAAAAAACTAAAAAACAAAACAAAACCCAAAAAACAAAAAACAAAAAAAAACAACCAACCAACCAACCAAAAAACTCAAAAAAAAAACCCCAAAAAACCAAAACAAGCGTTGGGAGGGAGCACAGCCAGGACAGCTGGCCCAGCTGGCCAACAGCGTATTCCATACGTGTGACATCATGCTCAGTATATGAAGGGTAGGCGTGATCCAGGTTATTGGTCAGCGCGGGTGGTGCGCAATTGCATTGTGCATCACTCATTTTGTATATTCTATCATTATCATTATTATTTTCCCTTTTCTGTTCTATTAAACTGTCTTTATCTCAACCCACGAGTTTTTCCCACTCTTACCCTTCCGATTCTCTCCCTGTCCTGCTGGGGTGGGGGGAGTGAGCGAGCGGCTGCGTGGTGTTTGGCTGCCTGCCAGGTTAAACCACGACACCAAACAAAATAAGAATCAGAATGAGTACATACAAAATAGCAAAATAATCTTTTTGGAGTTTTAATTATTTGCCCCTCCCCCAACTTCTAAAGGCAATTTTTGCAAATTGTTTTCAGCATTTTCAAGAGGAATTAAAAAATCTGTTGAAATTTTTCTTTTAATACCTAAAGACTTCTCTGCACTGAATTTTCTCTATGGGCTGGTTTCAACTGAGCTAAAGAGAAACACTGGGAGACTGATTTACCAGTGAATAAAGAGACCTGATAATTTTGGTTAGATAGATTCCACTATCTAACACGTGTCATGTATTTCCTGAATTTTTTATTGGTGTGAATAAGTACAATTTCAAAAATAAGTAACAATATGAAAAGAATGGAATTAAGTAATACTGCTAAGAGCAAGAAGGTCAGACAAGAAAAGGCCCTCTAAAGAGTCTTCATGTGGCAGAACAGTGAAAAAACAAGAAGTGTAGTACTAAATCCTTTCAGTTTGTACTAGCTCTCCATGTAACAGAACATCAGCCATCTGACACATGAAAATCCATTCTCTTCCATGCCTCTGTGGCAATTTCCAAACATTTAGGTAGGTTGAATAGGCACCCATAGGGAAAGGCTCCAGCACCACTTTTATTACACATGCATAATGACTCCCACTGTGCAATGTAGAGTAGCACTGATAACAGTGCGAAGCTGGGTAGTCATAGTGACATTTTGCGAAGTACTTTTTTGCCACATTCCCCGGTGACCCCGATGTCTTAATGAAAGACAGTGTTATCATGTCCTTATGGCATTACCTAAGGCAGCAAGCAAAGGAGATGTAAGGATCTGTCAGAATGAAGCAAGTATTCCTGTGATTATGGATTTTCAGCAGCCAACTTTTGCTTTCCCTGGGCATTTTAGGAGATAAGCACACGGGACTTAAAGTCTTGAAGACATTAACATAATTATTTAGTGGCTTTATATAAAAATGTTACTTACCTATTACTGATCTTCTCTGAGATACTTTGTCTTTGTGTACATTCCTACTCTGGCTATACAAGCAATATTAATTGAAGTTTTTGCCTTGGTGATATTTGAAAAGTACTTTAAAACTCCACTCCTTTTTCTTCCCTTTCTCCCTCTCACATGTGCAGGAAAGGAAAAAAAAAAAAAAGAATAGGGAATGCCCCACCTTTCCAGTCCTGGCAGCAGCTCTGCATGTTCCAAGAATACAAAATATTCTGGAAGAAAGCCATCAGTATCACTTGAGCTGTTGCAGGTGATACCTTGATTGTAGTAGGAGCATCTTTTTTCTACCTTTCACTGTACGTGTCTAAACAATTGGAAGTAAAATAAAAGTCTCTGTGCTGATCTTGCCAGCCCTTGGATCTCTTTGACTCAGAAAAAAAGTCCCTGGACCCTCCATGGACTTAGCCCTGCTAATATGAGAAGAAAAATTTGCCTCAAAGCCAAATTGCACAAGAAGCTTCAAAAACATACGCAGGAAAAACATCCAGAGAAGTAAATTTCCTGATTCAAGTGCACTCCTTAAATGACCTCTAATAAGTATGTCAACAAATACAGTATATTGGATGGCAGGCAACTGCAATGGGTCTTTGCCTTCCTAGCTCTTCCAGATGATATAAATACAACCGAAATGCTGTTTATGTAAAAAGATGAAGAAGACAGCACATCACCACAGGCTTAAGTGATTTCTCCACAGAGATTCTGAGTGAGAAAAATTGAGATCCTCTGTAACTCCTGATGAGAAGTTTCTGAGCATTAGTTAGGTAAATCTAGATCTTGGTGCATTAGGACCATCACAGTAGCTCAGTAAGAGAAAATCAGAAAAAAAACCATTCCTTAGCATATTATGGCAATAGTGCTACTGAATGCATGCTCAGCATTCAGTGGGAAGATCCACTGCTTTTATTTTAAGCAAGTAGTCCAATATAGCTGGTAAAAATGCAGTGTCAGGAAAAAAGTGAGTTAGATTTTACACATGGTAGAGAATGCAGATTGTTCTGACATTTTTGTCCGGTGGTCTTCTCCCAGTGATTAACAAAAATGTCTATTACTGAAGAGGAACAAGCTTACTCTATTCCTCATTCTGAGACCTGGAAGCAGCTGATGTGATTAAGCAACAGGTGATAAAGCCACTCTTAACTGATATTAACAAGATCTGTGAAGACGCAAAATTCTGAAATTTTGTACCAGAAAATATAACAGGCCCTGGAACCAATCCCACATGAACCATGCTGGGAACTAGTAGAAACACCACACCCTCATCCCTTATCTTTCTGATAAGTATGCATAGACCAGCATCAGGAGGAGAACTTACCCGTATGAGTTTGCATATTTGGAAATGTGGGTGTTTCGTGCTTCTTTACACAGGAAAGAGTAAAGACGTTTGCCTGAAGCTCCATTCTGTTCAGAAACTTATGCAGCAGAGTGCTAGATAGAATTTATTTTCAGTGAAAGAGAAATGTGGTTGCTCTGTTAGTTGTCCAGCCTAATGTATAATTAAACAACTTGTGCGATGTATTCTAAGGCAAAAAGTATTAACATGCTTTTTTGGGGGCGGGAATTTTTTTTTAACTAAGTAAATTTTCTTGATTCACAGACCACAAGAGGAATCTGCCACTTTACCTTTAAGTCATAGAAAAAAGAATTACGGGGTCCTCTACAATGTCCCTGGTGCGAGTAAAAACCAAGTCACTGGTGTCATGGAGCCTTACCCTTAACGACTTCTCTCCTGCAGACTAATCCCCACAGGAAAACAGAGAACTGAGATCTGGCCCAGAGTTACCTCCTACTGGTTTTCCAGGAGACTCTGCTATGGAAACACACCCCAAGAATGACCCTGCAATGGAGTCTCAGCCACAAGGAAACGCGCCTGAGAGATTAAATTACCTTCAGTGAGGGAGCCACGTGAAGACCTGTCTAATTCTGTATGTGTCATATTCATTCTATGTAGGAACAGCTCACTATTGAAATATCTGAGATGGACCACAGCAATTGTTTAACATTGCCTACAGACAAATGGTTCAAAGAAAATTAGAAGGACAGCTGACTAGCTGAAAATTCCAAGGAGCTTATTTCCTGCATTTGAAAGTAAATAGGAAAAAATTAAAATGGCTGTTACCATTAGCTGCAATCTGATTTATAAGATGGCATAAATGAAACCTTTCAGCAATAGGGAAAGCCTGGAATTGAAACAACAGAGCTAAACAGCTCCAAAGAAGAGCTGAGGAAATACTTAGGAAACTAACTTTAAGGGAAGGCATCTCTGAAGGTCCTGGTGTCTTTGTAGCACAGAGATATATGTCAGGGCAGATACAGAAATCAGCATTGGAGCTATGGAGTCATTTAGGTGCTCGATTTATCAGCATCACTATAATATGCAAGCAATTCTCAAGGGAAGTAGACAAGTATTGTCACGCTGTGCCGGCCATGGGAGAACTAAAGCACAGAGTTAAGCAACTTGACTGAAGCCGTACAGGAAGAGCAAGGTACAGAATCTGATCTCCTGACAATCACTCCACTGTCTGATCCACAAGGCCATTCTTCTTTGTTGAACTTAACTGCTCAACAACTGATCTCAGTCACTGCAGACCACTTTTCCAATAGGAAAACCACAATCTGGGCTTTGCTTGAACCAGGTTAAAAAATGGATGTAGATGTTTCTGAATGGCAAATGGATAACAAACAGGTTTAGAATCTGGGCAGACTTTGATCTGCAAGGGAAAAAGCACAGCAGAGGAAACAAGTCAACTCAGAGGCTTGAAAGTAGCAGTTTGGCAAATGTGGATTAAAGGAAGTATTGGTTTATTGGTTTAAATATCCTATATTCTTGTCAGAATATGCTTTTGTACTATCTAGAGCAAATATCCCTCTTGTCATCCATCCAAATGAGTATACTTAATCTTTTATTAATAACTGCATCTCTTAAACCAGCCGTTGGCATTTCCATGGCTCCTGGATCCTAGACCATTGTACATGTGCAGTCAGCACACAGCAGTGTTAATAGATTTTCCATAGTAACCCTTCTATAGTTGCTCACTTCCCAGGAAATGCATCACATCAGCAGTACAGTGCAAATACAGCTAGTGGGAAGTGCCAGGAAGCTGTCAGTAGGCAGCAGGGACCCGCTTACTAACCTGATCAGGAACTTTTGCTTTACCGTGCTGGGGGCAATATAGAAATCGACAGCTTGCTTTGTAAATAATTTCTTGTCTCATTTGCAGCCATAGAGAACATGCTTCCCCGTGGCTAATTGATGCCTCCAGTAATTCCAGCCCCTGTAAAAAAAAAAAAAACTTCATGTTATCATCTCTTCATCTTACATGGTCAGGCCTTCTACTTAGGATACCTACATCAGCACCTTTTTTTCTGTGCTGGTCTTGCTGACCTCCACCTTTTGACAGCTCTTGATAAAAAGCTAGTTACCAGCAGGTGACGGTATGTTTGCTACTGACAAGCAGCATGTGGTCCCAGGCCCCCATGTGAGGCGTTTTGCATTGGTTTTAAACACAGTCCTCCTTAAAACTGGTTGTGGTTTTCCTGAAGTAACATTGTTCATTAGGAAAAGCTAATTCTTTGAAACCAGTCCTG
The DNA here is from genome assembly GCA_013400755.1 of Pelecanoides urinatrix. Taxonomy (NCBI): domain Eukaryota; kingdom Metazoa; phylum Chordata; class Aves; order Procellariiformes; family Procellariidae; genus Pelecanoides; species Pelecanoides urinatrix. Next base: position 722,579 of record VZTQ01013164.1, read on the forward strand.
CTAGTGAGGAAGAGCAGCTTTTCATAAATTGACTCAGTAAAAGTCTGGGGAAAAAATTATGTGGTTATGATATCTGAATTTAATGTTTTCAAAATGAAGCCTTCTTTTTCAACTGGAAAATCTTTTTGTTTCCAATATTTATGTTTTAAAAGGTTTAAAATATTCAGAAACTCAAATGGGAAAAGTGGGTCTCAAAATCAGTGTAACAATATTTCAAATCTCCCCAATCTTTTTTCCCCCGCAGATTATTTCCCACAGAATTTCCATTCACTCTGTTTTATAAGCTTAGGGTCTTTCTGCCACTTCAGGAAGAAGAGATATTTCAAAATCAGACCTCCACAGAAACAAAAAACTGCTTGAGACTCCTCTGTAAACTTTCTCTATTTTTTTCACATCACTGATGCCTATCCAGATATTGCAAATCAGGCACTCTTCTAAAGCGGTTCTTATTAGGGCCTTTGCCAATAACTTTGCCTATTTTCCAAACATCTGCTTGTGTTTAGCGTGGTTCATTTAAAATCACAGACATTGGCAAAATGAATACATTCCATCATGCCCTTTCCTGTAGATCACTTTGGTGCTCTAGGTGTTATTCAGACTTTCTAGATCAAAGAAACAACCACTTCATATTTCAGTTCCAGGGTCAGAAACACTGCAAGAACAATCTGATCTATCTGTACAGTACTGTGCTATTTCTAGTTTCATTCCTGGCTGATGAGGGCAAGTGAAGAGATATGTAAGCACTTAAAAGCATAAATCGAATTTGAACTTTGAACGCTGATGTTTAATACATTGGACAAAACATGCCTGGCATTGCTGTTGTCAAGCTCTGTATCCAGTAAATAACTTCTTTTATACTGACTGCATCACTACTGCAATGTACAGGGTCCCAGGTGGAGATTTGATACTTAGGGCTCAGGGAGTCAATCAGAGCCTGCACGAAGGCTAAGATTTCAACAAAAGTGTTGCTGCATTGTCTAACTGCATGTGTTTGAGTCTGTGCGCTTTTACAAAAGTGGAAAGACAGAGGTATATACGCATAAAAATTATTGCAAACGTCGTTCTTTCATTAGAACACAGGACTGAGCATGGAGTATCTCATCTCTAAAAAGGGAATAATGATACTTCCTTGCCTGGGTAGGCATCAGTCTCCCCTTTGGTAAATCACAGTATTTCACTGCAAAGTCACATTTTGGTGGTCTTTTTGACTATAGGAAGGGTTAGTCAGTTAATAATTACCCTAGTAACCAAGTATTTGGCCCTTTTAAAAATTAAATCCTTGGTGCTGTAAGAACAAGCTCCAGAGAGAAAGGAACAGTCTCTGCTGTTGCCAGCCCTTACTTTCTGATTGCGACTTGACTTTGCACCTCAATTCTCTGCACATTAGTGTCCCTGATTGCCAGATAAGGTAATGGTCCCCCAAGCTACAAAAACGCTTTAGCATCCCTAGACAAAAGGCACTGTGGAAGCACAAAAGAACTGTTTACATGAGTTAAAAAATAACTTTTAACCTTTCATCTTGAAGATCTATTTCACATGTGCACCATATGTTCAAAGGCCTGACAGCTTCAGCTTCACCTTTTTCCTGTGGATGCACTCTTTGACTTCACAGCCCTTATGCTTTTAGCTTAATGGCATCCAAGATGTTTCTTAGCAATCATATTCTGCCAGCAACACACATTCTTTGCTCCTCAAGATCTGGGAAATTTGCTGCATTCCTCTCTTTTCCACACTGCTCTTTGGAGATGTTAACCTCTGAAGAAACCCAAGCAAACAAACAAGAAATCCCACAAGCATAAGGGATTTGCAGCATGTTGAAAATGCATAGGGGTGGAAAAATAGCTCTGTAGTTGTCAGCTGAACCTGATCCAAACAATCTGATCAAAGATGATAACTTGACTTTGTTTTGTGCAAAAAGACCTTTGTTTATACATTGGGTGCACAACAAGGGGAAACCATTAGCAACATTAAAGTAGCTGGCCTGGAATAAGAAATATGATGGCTAGAATAGAGGAACAGCAGCCTGCAGAAGAAATTCAATTTTTACAGGGCTTCTGGTGACAAAGGAGATGGTATGGAATGTGGAAGGTTTACTTCAGGGCAGATATTTTTGAACTGATATCTTGCCTCTAATGTTTGATTTAGGGAATGTTGTGGGGCTATGAAAGGGGCAGGAATAGGAACAGAGATGGCCACGAACACCTTACATATGCACCTGTATGGTGATCGTGTTGAAAGATTAAAAAAAAAGAGACTGCTTGCCCAAGCCAAAGGGTCACAAAGAGAATGAAAACATGAGAAAGATAGGAGGCCAAACAGCAGCCTCACACTGAAAACTGCGAACTGAATCACTTGAAAGAACAGGACAAGGAGAGGAAAAGGCAGATTCTTTCCCTGCTCTCCTCATCTCTGCCTTTCCTGCCTAGCAGTCAACTAACAATCACATCACCCAGCACTTTCTCACTGATGACTTGATCTCATATCCCAATGCATTCAATGCTCCTTTCCATCTCTCTCTCCTTTCCTGGTCCCAACCTTCCTAAGCACATAAGAACAGCCATCCTCAGTGGTAGTAAAGGTCCACTTAAGAAGGTAGCATACCGCCTCCGTAGGCCAGTGGCAAATGCTGAGGGAAGGAGGATAAGAACAGTCCAAATGTGGTACAATTCTCCCGCAGGTTCTAGAAATCCACCAGTTCAAGTCTTCCTCACAAGCCAGAACAGTCCTGGGCGGAGCTTTCTTTCACGAGATTTCAAATCCCATTTTGAGCCCATTCATACTTTTGGCCTCAATGACATCCCTTGTCGCTGAACTCCACAATCTGTGTGGAAAAGATATTCCATTCTTTTGTTTGTTCAACACTTCTCCATATCGTTTCACTTGCCTCCCAATCCACTTCTAGTATTACCAGAAAGGCAAATTCCTTTTTTGCTTTTTCCAGACCATTCATGATTTTGCAGACCTCTATCATAACATACCTCAGCTGCCTCATCTCCAAACTGAACAGCCTCTGTAGTCTCTCCCTGTACATAAGCCATTCCTGTCCACTGATTATTCTTACTCCTTTACTTTGTGACTTTTCTAGTTCCAGTATATCCTGTTTTCAGTGGGAAAGACCAGAGCTGAGGACAGCATTCCAGATGTGGACATGCCAGGGTTTTAGTCGTCCCATAGCATCTCCAAGTCTACTGAATTCAACAGGAAGCTGAAAGGCAAACAGCTGGTAGCTGAACTGCAACCAGTTGTAATCAGTGTAAGTGCTCTTGTACTATACAAGTACTCATAAAAAACAAAGAATGAAATAAACAAAATTAGCAACCACCAAAAAAAAAAAAGCAGAAAGAAGTCCGATGACTGCAAAATAACAAAATTTTTGCCATCACCCAAAACAAACCGGCAGCAGAAAAATAAATGTGAAAAATGTTACTAACACCAAATGTTGCTTTCTGCCTTACAAGATGTTGGATGATGATTTTATTTCAAACTCCAAGCAAAATAAATTAGATTCTGGAAAAGTTAAAAAATTAATAACTACAATAATAACTTTCTGAGGGTGGCAAGTGCTACTTAGAAAAGCAAACAATGCAAAGCAAGTGTAATGACTAAAAGAGAAGGCAAATGGTGAAAGCAGTAAGTATGACAACTATTGATGGAGGACTATGGAATGATCAACATAAAGAAAAAGGTAGAATACTAATATTAAGACTCTGGAATACTACGTGAAATGTTATCTCTGAGTCCTGTCATTCAGTCATCCTAGATTGGAAAACTGTGAAGTGATGATACTGATTGTTGAACCTTTGTTACAAAAAATAAAGGGCTTCCTGTAGTTTCAGAGTTGAAAAAGTGTAATGAGTTGAGTAACTAGATTCTAATTGTACTTATATCAATCTTTCCCCAAATTCCTAAAAATGTGAGGTGAGCATTGAGAGGCAAAAATTTGAATTAACGTCTGATTGACACTTGATTATACTAAGAGTAGGGGCCTTTCAACCTGAGGAGTGACTTTAGCTTACAAAGCGTTTTGAGAACTCCTAAGCAAGGGCTAGCCATTTGGAAGAATCATCCTCGGGCTAATTAATTTCTCAGCATAGTTTCAGGAACCTTCAAGGAACAGAGGCATTATTTTGGGCCACTTTTTATAGCTATTTCTCCTGGTTCAGGCAGGTCCCCTTTCTGTTCCCATCTAGCCTCTTTAGTTGTGATGATACCCATGATTATGGGGCTGTACAGGGAACAGGACCAAATTAAAAACATATGTATTTTTAATTTTGATTCTTCAATCAGATCAATTCCCCAACTTCCTGCCCATTTCCACAGTCAACCACACACAACAAAGAGGGGTAAATGACTGAGGTCAAGGAAAGTAAGTAGGAATTTCTTAACCTTGTGGCTCTGCTAGGAGGATTTTCTTGGAGCCATAGCCTCACATACAGACAGGTGATATATGATATTCATCTGTGTTTCTTGTTAGGCCTTTCCTTTCCACTAAAACTCCAGAACTATCGGTGTCATGATAATAGGTCCATTTGTTTTATTTCAATAGTAACCTAGCTGTTGAACCAGCTACCGGGCAGAGGAGTGGATGTGGCCATGGAATCAGTTAGTTTAACTGGCCAGTCACTGACAGATAATGAGGTAAACAAAATCGTACCAAGATTTGTTACAGACAAATAGACCAAGTCCCAGCTGGTAAGGTGGAGAAATTGTTTTTAAATACCCAGCACTAAAGGCCTATGTAGTAAATCACTGCCTGTTTGTTTGCAGAGTTACTCATTCTTGTAACTATCTGAAACTAATCTCTGCAACACTGAATATGGATATTAATTCAAGTGGGTTGATTCCTATTTGCAAAGGAGAGGCCAAGTGTGTCTTTAGAGCAAAGAACTTTCCAAGAAGCAAAGTGCTTCCTTAATTGAGACATCTTGTCATAGAAACTATTAAGACTGATGTAGAAAAAGAATGTAGTAGGATATATAGCTAAGCATGATAACACCTCTTCTTCCCTTGCCCTTCAAACGCGTTGTCAATATTGACCAATAACTGAGTATTTAAAAGCCACCCAGAAAATTCTCATTGTCTATAAAAGCCTGAAGACTCACTCTGCCCAAGAAGTATGTTCTAAGGCACGGTAAGTGTGGAAAAGTATATGACAAAAAGCAATGTAATAGCAACATTTTAAATTATTTTTTATGTTTTTAAAAGGAAACAATGTACTTTCTGATGTACATTTTAGATATCGTATTAGCAGCTGTGGCACAGAAGGCAAGAGGAGATTAATTATTTCCTTTCTTTAATGACTAGATTTATTCAGTAATGGCTGAACAATACATGTGACCATTTCACAGGAAAGCAGAGGTGGTTAATGAGAGCTTCATTAAGACTGATGATCAAACAATACTGTAATAAAGGCATAAATTCAGAGGCTGGGAAGTCATAAAGACAGGAGAAAGCATTGTGAATGTGTAGTCCGACCTCTTCCGTAACAGAGACTGTTGGATTTGGAATTAATGTCCTGACTATTAAAAAAAACAGTTTTGAATTGAAAAGATTTCCATTGCAGAAGACTGTACCAGAAATTGTTGGTAATTGTTCTGACAGCTATTTGTCAGCAATATTACAAAATTTACTTAATTTCAAGTCTGAATTTGCTTAATTTCAAATTCCAATAAATGTCTCTTGCCCTGATAGGTGTCTGGGTGTAAACGCAGGCAAATGGGTGTCTGTCCATTTCTGAGGAGTTGAGGGCTTACCTATCTCTTTTTACCTAGCTTGGAACACCAAACAAGTAAGCTTATCTACTTTTTGCTTTACTAACATAAACCTCTCTTTGGCTTGGAAACTGAAGAGCTCTCTACTACCACTTTCCCCCCCGCCATGTTGATTCTTGATGGCTGTGATGAGCTCAGACCTTCACCTTCCTTTTCATAAACTAAACAAATCTGTCTCTTTCAAATTTTCACTGAGGCATTTTTTCCAAATCTTTAATAATTCTTATGTCTTTTTTCTTGCTTATCTCCAGTTTTAAGGCCATCTGTCTTAAAGTGAAAACACTTGCACTTGATACACCATTCCATCTGTTGCCACAGCAGTGCAAATCAGAGGCAGAAGATCTCCAGTTCATAAATTAACACTTTTCTGTGCAGCATTGTTCGAGTGAACCTGATGTTCATCTACATGTCCATTGAGATGTCCAACTGCTTTCATAGCCGTTGAGGACTAAGCCATAGTGAATACAAGCACAAGTGTCAATGTGTGTGGACTTCTCATCATGAATAACCCAACAACAGCTAAAGAGATTAGACTGTTGTGAATGACTGAGTAGAAGTGCTGAGGTAAGACTGGTGGCATTTTGTGTGAATCTAAAAAGATACTGAGAACTACATTCATCCTGTTTTAAAGATTCTTTTTTTCATCCAAATTTTAAGATCCTGACTGAGGTATCTTGGTTAGGAGGAAAAATTGTCCCATGCTGCCTCTCTACTCCATGGAGACAGACACCTCCAGGGGGCTGTTCAGATCTTTTGATGGGGCCTTATACTTTCACTGTGTTATGTGTTATATAGTAAGGATCTGCATTACAGATCACCGCTTGCACTGCCAGTTCTTCATCTGTCTATTGTTATTAGAGAACAACAGGAGACAGCAACTAATCTGTAGAAAGTCAGATCCCCGTGATTTATATGGCGGAATACATTAGCATTCAGCCTTTACTACAGTAAAAACTTTCACTTACAGAGATTGTAGGGAAAAGTAGCTATTAACCTCCATCACCATGAATAATTAACCACAACAGCAGCTGAACCTAAGATTCATCTCTCAGTTAATGTTTGTCCAGACAGATAATACCTGAACAGACCAAAATCAAACACAAAATCCACACCACACCCAGTCAATCTGTCAAAATCTTCTCACGTCTGCAACTGCATGAAACAGAATTGACTCTTTAAATAAATCACATTTTAAAATTATTTTTAGTGTGTGAGCTAATTAAGATCCTTTTGTTCTTAGGAAGGCTGTTTATTATTCACAGCGTAAATTCTCTGGGAATGCTACAGTTTTGGGACAGATCGTATGTGCAACTCAAAAGTGGAACAGAAATTACAAGAGAAAGGAGTTGAGAGAAGCAAGTTTATGTGCATATGGCTAGAATTCCGGCTAAAATGCAGGACTTCCGTGGCATGCTCTCTTAATAGAAGTGCAGCAGGAGATCAGGAAGGACAAGAGCTAAGGAGCTGTGGGAAACACGAGGGAAGATCGAGAGGCTTTCCAAGAGTAAGTGAGCACTGAAGGTTCAGTTTTGACCTTGAAATTTTTGAATGCATACATACAGGTCCTCCAAAAACACTTCTAAATATGGGCGGGGGGAACATTTTTAAGCTATCCAGCTGTACCTTCAAAGTCTTCTGATTTCAATGTAGTTCTGTTTTTGTTTTTAATCCTATGATATAACTTTTGCTTGAGTTGTCAGTGCTGAAGGGATGTTTGGAAGCCTCCTTTGAGGTCAGATTTGATGGTTCTCCATCCCAACACTTCACTTGCAGATGAACACAAAGAGAATAACATTTATGGACCTGCAGACTTAATAATGACTATTGCCTCAGACAGGTGTGCTGCCTTTGTGCTTCAGTCTGAGGAAAAAAGACAGGGCAGTGTGCTCAAGGTTTTCTGTAGCTCTCCTGAACCAAACTTTGGAAATATACAGAAGAAATAAAGGTGTGAAAATGAGAGAAGACAGTGAGAGAACTAATATCAGAAGGAAAAAAAAAACAACACACCACAAAACTCACTGAGGAAAGAAGATCAGAGAATATAGGAGGAGCCTGACTGCAAAAAGCAGACAGCCAGACACTAGTAAATTTTGCCTTCAGTTCAGTTATTGTGCTAACGCTGGAAAGCTTCATCCTCAGTGGCTTGTTTTTTCACACGAGTTGTCTCTTTTCATTTGTGAGCAAACAGAGATACTGTTCACCATGCTGACTTTTAAATAGTTGTTAACAGGCTCTGGAGCTGAAATGTGGAAAGCAAATCCTACCTCTCAGAATTATTGTTTGAAGCTGGCAGCCTTCTGATGCAGATATCACTACATCCATTTTGACTGGCTCACATCTGGAAAGTTTTCTTTGCAGTCATAAAATGTGGACGTGAAACTGTTATTTTATCCGTGGCTAGCTCCTGAAGCACAAGATGACTCTGCCATGAGGGAAAACAGCCAGCTCACTAAGCTGCCCCAAGTAGGCCAAATGTGACCTATAGATCAAACAAATGCAGGGACTGAATAATAAACAAAGGAGCTACAATAGTTATAAATAACATTTTTAACAGAAAATTCATTGCTGAAAAGTTATAGCAAAATAGGATTTTAAGAAGAGTGTGCTTGGCTGTAATTAATAGAGGGACAATGTTCTCTGTGTGCTTCTGCTTTGATATTCAGCAAATACCTTGGAGCTTTTGTTTTGGTTTTTTGTACTCCCCAGGGCAGGATATTCCAGGGTTGCTCAACAAATAACTGCTCAAATGATATTGCTTAGGCTGCTTGTATCTGCCAGAGTAGCCCTGCCCAACTGCGCAGATCCTTTTAAAAAAGCTAAGGAGGGAGAAGAAACACTTAAGGATAACCAAATAAGAAGTGCCTGTGCCTGAAAAAGGGATACGAGAACAAAGATTATGAAGAAGGAAAGGAGTAAAGAAAAGGGGAGAATGGACATCACCAGTTATGTCCAGATCTGTACACAAGGAACACAGACCCTCGCCAAGGAAGTAGAACAAAATGAGTTTGGAGGTGGTCCTGGAAAACGTACATGCAGAACAATTCTGCAATGGCAGCAGGGGGGATGGACTGGAAGTGAACTTACTGGGTCTCTTCGATCTCCAGTTTCTATGAAAACAGTCACCATTCTTCAGCAATACGATAAATATTTAAAAAATCATAGATACAAACTAAATAAAACATATTAAATAACAAGTTCAGCCAATTTAATCATGACTTTTCAACTTTTTAAGCCAAGACAGCAGGGAGGAAGAAGGAACAGGCTTGAGATTTTTAGTCCTCTTTGTTTAAGGCTAATTCACATAGGACACACCTTCATGAGACTTGTTCAATAACATTTGTGGAGCTGGTCTGGAGTTGTTGTTGGATTGTCCTCAGTCCACAGGACTGCTAGTTTTATCCAATGCACACTGGGTGCTGTCTCTCTCTAGCAGCCTTTAATTCAGATTTTGCCTTGTTTATGCTTCACTCCTAGCTGGACCAGTAGATTTCATTTTGGGTAGTGTAATACCAGTCTAGTCCTTTCAGCATTTAGCCACCAAAAGCTGATTCCTTCCTTCATTCCTGCACTGACCAAAACAACATCAACTGCCCTCCAAGAGCAAATCTGATCCTCTGTAAGGAATCCATGTGTTGCAGATACACAGGCTTCATGGTCCTCAGCAGGGGAAGAAGAATTTTTGGCTTGAAAAACATAGAACTCATTATTTGAGCACGTGGTGTATCCATAAAGTCTAGCTGCAGCAAGGGGACTTGAGTTCCATGGGACAGCCACTAGACAGTGGTATAGCCACATCTACATGGCCAAAGTATGTCAGCTTCACACCCCTGTAATAGCCCCAGCCTCTCTCTAGCATTTCCTTCACAGCCTAACAGCTCAAATTTTCTCTGAATCCCAGTGAAAACTCAGCTTGCATATGTTCCTTCTCAGTACTCATCATTCAGTCTCAGCAGAGAGGAAGGCTTGAATAAAGCCTTTTCTCCCATACAAGCCAAAGATGAGGAACATTCTGGGGTAGAGGGAGCCAGGGATGTGCCTTGCTTGCGGTGCTCAGCTTGTCCAATGGAAAGAAGACCTCAGCCTTCTGGGTTTTCAATCTTCAAACTATCAGTCTAGCTTCTTTTATTAGCAATAAAAGTAGTTTAAGAAGTTGAGGAAGACATAGTCATTCTCCCTGTCACATGAACCTATGTAACAGAACAAAACAATGGAGAACCTGGTTTAGGCTTCATCAGTGTAATTCTCTTCAGCACATCAGGCCTTGGGAACAAGACTCAGCCATCAGTAACCTGCCTCTAATTTGGGCTTCAGCTTCCCAAGCAACTGGTTCAAGCCACCTGTTGTACTAAGCATACCTCTGGCAAGCACCAGCTGCACGCTCAGAAAGCTTTATCAGAATGAACACCAGACTTTCCAGTTGTCCCATCTGACCTTGCACCCTGCCATCCCTTTCTTCTTCCCCAACCACATGCATACCCTGGATAAGGGACACAGATGAGCTGGAAGGGGCTAACTTACAGGAGCAGCAAGCCTGTCCTAGCACTAATCCACCCTCCCGACTAGGGCCAGGTCAATCGGGCAGCTTTCCAAGCGCTTTTGGAGAGCTGCCTGACTGCTGTACCGGAGAGCTGCAAGAGTTCTGTTTGGGAGTTCACCTACATCTTTGTCCAGATGATGGACAGAGTTGTCCCTCTGCAGAGTTTCTGCAGGAAAATGCTTCTGTGGGATTATTTTGTCCTTCGCACCTAGAGAGGCCCAGCAGCGGGTGAACAAAATGCCTGTATGCGCAGAGCAACCTTCGGTTCTCTGCCTTATAAGCTGCCACCTGCCCTGCATCAACACATGACCTCACCACTCCCCATGCCTTTATGAGACTCCATCACCTCATGGCACCTGCACATTCCCTGCTCTGGCTATTCGCTAGAAAATTAACTTGGGAGTGGAGAAAGTCATCCACACAGCCAGCGTAAGCTGGATGTGCAATGCCGTCCAACAGAGTGTTATTCCTGACCAGGGATCACCAGAGGCATCATCGAAAGAATCAGCAGCCTAACACAACCTATCCAACTGTGCCCTAAAGGACAGCCTGTGAGACCCTATTTGCCTTAATTCTGCACAATAAGATGCGTTACATACATAAATCCTCAGTAGGTCCAACTGACTACTCCAATCAATGGTCTCCTCCAGGAGTTCTTCCCAGCACTCGCCCACCTCTCTCCCAAACCACTTTTGCCTCTGAGATGCTAACGTACCCAGGCATCTGATGATATACAGCTGGAAACCATACCAGCCCTGCAATCAAACAAAACCCTTGCAGGAGGAAAGTAGCTGTTTCTGAGGGTCCTTCTGAACTCTCTCCTTGTTCTGTGAGACACCCCTTGTTGCTCCCTGAAGGATCTCCCCACTGACACCACACGACCAGACTTTTTCGGTGTGAACTGGAAGAAGACCTCAGTCTTGAAAAGAAAACTGAGCGAGCAATGCTTTCCCCCCCACCCCCCCACAGTAGCGTCCTGCTGCAGGGGTAAGAACTCGGGTGCCAACCTGTCGAGCGCTTCTCGGGGAACCACAAGAGCCAGCAGCAGCGCTCGCACCGCGGCCGTACCCCCGTGCCGGGCAGCGGAACTCGCACGTCGGTCAGCGCAGCGCAGCGCAGCCCGGCTGCAGAAAGAAGCTTCACGAAGNGCACGGTAGCGAGGAGAGCCAGCCATGAGCGACCACACCGACAGGGAGCCCGATGCAGAGCGGCAAGTCGGGGTGGGTGCCGGGGCCAGCCCGCCCGCGCTGGGGGCTGGGGGCGCACGGGGAAGGGACGGGGCGCAGCCTGCGGGGGCTTGCAGGGGCGGCGAGGCGGGAGGGGAGAGAGCCCGCAGTGCAGCGCCGGGGTCTGGCTTTGAGGGTGCAGAAACCCAGCGGAGCAGAGCCCCCGGCGAGGAGGAGTGGGGGGCGAGTCGAAGGCGACGGGGAGCCGGGGGCATTTCAGGCTGAGCCCGGCCGGCCATGCCGGATGCAGACGTAATGCCACGGAGGGACCCCTCCGCCTCCCCTCCCCAAATCTTGGGCAGGGTGGCTTCTGATACATGTAGGATCAGGCAAAAGGAGAAATTTCCGTAGAGCTCTGAGGTGTTTTCTCTGGCTGAAGTTATCTAGAAATAATATTGAGGGGAAGAACAGTAATTCATAACAAAACCTTAAAGAGCAACAGGTTGTTTTACTGAAATCACACGCGCTGGGAAAAAAAATCACCTCAAGTGGTCCTGGTAGAAAATGGCTAATAGCAGTATTGTGCAAAGCGATTTATAACACAGTTAGAAGTTTTGGGAGTTCCTAACACTACTCAAAACAAATTTTACTGTATGTCTGAAGAGAGATTCTAAAAAATAATGAATCTGCCCTTAAAATCTTCATTTTGACTTCTGTGGATACAGGATATGATCCTTAGAATTTCTTTGATATGTTTAATGGTTTGAAGCATTTCCATTTTTTACTGATGTTTTTCCTACTTGAAACGGGGGGTCTATTACGCACCAGCCCTGCAGCTCGCTGTCAGGCCCTGACCCCCAAAACCGTCTCCGCGTGCCTTACTGTGCAGTCCTGCTGCAAACTACAATTAATCCTGCTGGGTACCCCAGGCTCGACTCAGAGGAGCAGGGGAGGTAATGGGCCAGTAGCCCTACATCTCCCAGCCATGCCCAGTGCGGTGTTCCTGTTCGGCCCTGTGCGTGGGGGAGAGCGGCTTTGCAGGCTTTTCCTGGTTCCCCCTTTTGAGTAGTGTCTCTATCACAGTCAGGACTATTTGCCTCCTACTCGAGTTTCACCACCTGGTGTGGATGCAAAGAGGATGTGCTGGGAGGGGCAAGGTCAGGGGAGTATTAGCGAGGCGTTGCTAAGGCTATTTCCCAGGCAGTGTAGTGTCCCTGAAAGTGTTTATGCTAATTGTGGAAATTAGAGCCCTTAACTCCTGTTCTTGATTTAGGCTGGGGCTGGACAACTGTGGACTCTTTTCACTTTCCGTCCTACCCTTCTCGCCTCACCACGCTGCAGGACTAAGCTATTCTTTCAATGAGAAATGCACGTTCCAGCCCCGGGGGCAGGATCCAGTTCTGTGCCCTGTGCATTCACTGAGGTCTGGTCATTGATCCCAGTGTTGTGAAGTCTGGATCCATCGATCTCTTCTAGTTGTGAGAGTGGAAAAAATTAGTAGGATGATTACTAGGAATATTTTTGCTGAAGTTTACTGGTGGTGAAGGGATCTGATGGCTGTTCAGATTAAACTGTTTCAATAAGTAGCTTACATTTAATTAATGTAATTGACATTATTGAAAAGTAGATAGTTTTAAAGCAGATTGATTATGACAGGTTGGTGGTGAGAAGGCATACAAAGCATCCCCAAGTAATTTCTTTTCTTCTAGGACATGACATGGCTGATGTTTGGGGTCATCTATAAAATTATTAGGGTGATCCCAATTATGTGCCCAAGTGTGTGTCAAATCTCACCACAGTATTTGACATCAAACTGTCCTACCTGTAACCTCTCAAAGAGGCTAGTGATGGAGTGGGTGGCATGCAGGCAAAATTTTGACGTCATTCTCAAAGTAGGAATAGAGCGATATTTTCAGAGAAGATTGTACAGTTACCTCCTGTGCTAAACTTTATGGCTCAGTGAAAGAATTCAGATCCCAGGTCTGTCAGTCTGACACCCTTTGCGCCGGCCTCAGACCTCAGTACTTGATATTTGATAAACTTGTTAGAATTATCTTCCAAAATATAAGCAAAAATGCCAAGTGATACAGTAGGAGCTTTTCAGTCAGCTCCCATTGCGTCCACATGTTGGTTGCAAACTGTTGCATCTACCGTTGGTTGCAAACAACCTCTTCTGCATAAGTTGATAGGCTTTCTCAGTCACTTATTAACTGCACGAGTGAGGAATGCTTTACCTGCGCTAATTTGTGCCAACGATTGTAAGAACATTATTGACACTCAAGTAGACTGAGGGGGGCATTGACAGAGTTGTAGCTTTAGTACCAAAATCTTCTTTTCTGATGTATCAGGGCTAATTCTGTATGACCACATTTTTTCTTCAGCTGAGAAAGTCAGGATAGCTGAACTGCTCAGTTCACAAAATATGAGAAATTGTAATCTCTTCATGCGTACATGAAACGCTAGTGAATGCAACGTGATCTAGTGACTTAATTGTAAGGACAATTCCAGAACCTGTGCTGGGCTTGGACACTGACCTCGGGCAAAAAATTTCCTTTCAATTTTCCTGTTTCAAAAGTGGGGATAAGAATCATGCCTCACGGGGTCTTGTTAGAAGGGTCTTGTTTAGAAACAGGGGTTTCTAAAGCGCACTGGAATTTCCATGCAAAAAGCTCTGTATTGTTGTAAGGTATGGTAACCATATGGGAACAGGCAAAGCAGAGGGGTTCAGAAGTTTCTGATCCTTTTTCCTGCCATTTTCAGGAGGGTTCAACTGACTGTTGTGGTGCATAGGGTCAGACGACTGCTTCTCTGCTCTGCAGTCTTCAGGAGGACGATACAACTAGATCCCCTGTGCCTGAAACTAGCTTTACTGATCTAAATCCATTTTGGAGTTGGAGGGAAAACTTCATGCTACTGAACTTGATAATTTCTCTTGATTAATAAGTTAGTTTGGGGCACTTGGGGCTGGCATATTAACCCGTCTCTGCCTACAGTGCCTGGCACTGAGACAGAGACTACTTGGTGCCGAACACTTTGGTGGACAAGATACTGAACGCCTGGGTGAGCGTCTGATACGGGTATGGCAGTTAGTAAGTGCCTGGGTTCTGATTTTTGTCTCTTGAAAAATGTGTGTGTATGGGGGAGTGGGGTGGGGTTAAATATAGCTGTGACATGGCAGATACAGATGTGCAATATTCTCTCGTGCAGAAAGTGAGGGCCGTTGTGCTGCGTCCTAAGTCTGGAGGTAGATTTGAACCATTCCGCCTCGAGACTTGTCGGAGTGCAAGTACTCATGGTTAATGGTGGCATTTTGCATGCTAACAGTGGCCATTCCAGCACGTTGCACGGGGAGTGGGAATTTGTGATGACACATACAAAGAGAAGAAAAAGGAGACAGAGAAAAGAAAGAAGGATGGGGAAGGAAAAAGAGACAGGAGCGAGGGTGGCAATAATCCTAGCAAAGGGAACATTTTCCAGTAAGCAGTTCTGAATGTGATGTAAAAAATAACAACTGAAAGTTTTATTTTACTACACGGAGCCCAAATTCTTCCTTTGATCTCTGTACAAGCTTCCTTTTGGCATCTGTGGGAGATCGGTGGAGAGAGGGGAGTGTGTAGTCTTGAATTTATGATGCAGCCCGTGGACAGTCATGAAATGGAATTCAGACTTCTCCAAAAATGAACACACAGCCGTGAGTCAACCAGAAAGGTACACTCATGGTCCTGAAATAAATTATAAAAATCAGTCTGTTATCTCACAACCAAAATAGTAGGTAAGTTATCCGAATACTCTGTTCATTGCAGCTAAACTGTTGGCATCTATTTAAAAAAATTAACTCGATGTCCATGCTACTGTCTACAGGAATTCCTTAATACATTTGATTTGTGTAACAGTTTACACACATACACTATTTTTGAGACTTCTACCAGTATCCAGCATCTAAAACCAGTTATTTCAGCTTAATAAGTTAGGGACACATTAAGTGACCTCTACTGAGTAACAATAAATTCTCTACAACACTTTCTTAAATTATGGGATCAGTTTAGTAAATTTTGCTAATTACACTTACTACTTGAAAGTAGCAATATGTGAGCTTTAAATATAGATAACAGATGGACCAACCTCTCTGAGCAAACCAAATACACAAGAAGTCATAGAACTTAGGAGGGTTGATTTCAGGATTTTTTTCAGGTGTTTATCATGAATAATTAACATATAGATCTATTAATCTACAGAAAGCTCACTTTAATTTGAAGGAGTTTGACAACTGATGCTTCTCTTTGCCTGTTGTGCCGCTGCTGTACTTTGACACTTGATATCTTGAATTGAAACATTGGGAAACCAGGGGCTTTGCGTTCCGTTACGTACATCTTATGAGAAACAGAACATTTAGGAGCAACCCAAAGCAAAGTCTAACATTAAAGTGTCATTATAAATCATCTCTGCTGTAAGAAGCTCTGCCTGCTTTCTGCCTTCAGTCAGCAAGTCCTTCCAGCACCACGACACTGCTCACAGCTGTCAGCTGGGTTTTGCAAGCAGGAGGGCTGCTGTCCTGTTACTGTTCCCATCACTTGCCTCCACTTAGGAGGACATCTCATAAGCCAGAATAGTGGTCTACAGTATGGCCTGCAAACAGAAAAGAGAGCTGGTCCCTGCCATAAAGTGCTGAAGTTGTCTCAGGCAGATTAGGTTAAGGAGATGAAAGACATTTCATCTTTCCATTTCCTGTCATCATCTCCTCAAGGCAGAGCTTAAGAGATGTAGCCGTTGTCTTCAAGAAGTAACATCTAACCTGTATTTTCTGCTTTCTGTTCTCTGTGCTTTCTTTTTACCTTGTAACCTTAATCTTCGTGAAAAAGGGACATTCATTCCCCATTCCTGTTTTTCCACCCCCTGGCTCACCAATGGCCTGGCACTCTTAATTAAGCATTTGCTTGTGAATTTTCTTTGTTTGAGAACTGCCTGTGCTAAAGGAGCACCATTGAAGACAAGCTGTTGGAAGAATGTAATATTATGGGGAGGTTTCTTCCAGCCCCTTTACTCCTGGCTCCTCTAGTACCAATTGGAAGCATCAGGAGGGGACGGGGGTGGGAGCAGACTGACTGTTCCAGTGAATGTGCAACAGATCTGTGTCTCTTATGCTGGCTGTTCATGTCAAAGTGTTCAGCAAACTCAGGAGCTCTTCAGGAGCATCCACTCATGGCTGTGTTCACATGGTCCGTTGCACAAAACTCTCCACAGAGACAAGGCAGAAAGGGAAGTTGAGGTCTGGTGGTGATGGGGTTCATCAGTGAAGTTACAGATTAGGGACTGAGGTAGCAGATGGGTTGTTCATCCAGTCTTCTACTTAAATTCTTCTTTGAGAAGCCTGAGCTGATCTAGAGCTTGCAGAAGGTTTTGTTGGCATCCTTCCCTCTTCCCAGAAAGGTTCAGGTACTTTTGAAATACACAGTGAGTGCCATTTCAGGTGCAGAGCAGTTTGCTGCCTAGCTCCCAGCTGCTGTGCCCCAGAAGGGCAAGAATCTTTTGTAGGTCCTGTGGCAGGTCTGCAAGACGGGTGCAGTTATCGCTGATATTCTAGCAAGGCACGGTGTCGGCAGGTTTAAATGTCTAGACTAGTGCCTGGTGCTTGTGGCAGGCTTTGCCTCCATATTCCCCTCTCCTTCCATCTTTCACCTCATTGCTGTCTTCGGTACACGCGATGCACGTTTCTGCTCCGTTCTTTGGTGCCACTTGAAACCCCATTGTGGGAAGCCGTGTCTAAACGGGTCCTCATGTACCACACTCAGTCTGCTACGGTAGCTGCTTTCAGGATGACCTATTTAGCTGTATCTGTTTTTAAATATTTTGAACATATCATAATTGGTATTCGTTAGGAACTTTGACTAACCCTGAGCAAGCCAGCTATCCAAGCCCTGCAACAGCAATCCAGTTTTCAGATCTTTTTCTTTGTTTACATTTTAGAACATGATTTACATTTAGCCTTTGAAGAGGAATTTAACTACGCTGTACCCAGTCTACACCAAGCAGTACACTCTTCACTATGCAGTGTTGCAGCTGTTCAGATGCCATTCTTTCTACACTAGTGTTTTGAAAGTATTTTGAATTGTGGAGGTAGTTCCTTCCAGGAGACTTTGTACTGGAAAGACAACAGTCTGCTCAAAGAACAACTAATCTGTGCCACATTTAAGTCCCACAGATATTTTATGTCTTCTGCATAGCCATATATTTTGCAAGACTGTCATATTCTTACACAAATGATAAAATGTCAGACCCTGCTGATGAGTTTCCTCCATTCAGTGGCCTTCAGTCTAGGGAAAATGCACAGATTTATAAACTGAGCTGTAATCCTAAATCTTCTGCGGCCTGTATTTATTATTTCAGAGAACCTGCCTACAGTCCTTATTTTACCTTAGGGAGGCAACTGTAATTCTCCTGTTTTATGTATTAGAGATTGAAGGGGCTGAATCCAGTTAGTGAATGACAAACTCGGTATAAAAGTCTGGTTTCTAAACAACGGAAATAAGTTCCACCTGTTGCACCACAATGTCCTTTAAATACATTACTCTGTATGATACACTTGTCTAAAGCATTGTAATGAGCGTACAAACATTAATATCAATTGTGGTGTGTGAATATATATATGAAGGTATAAGCATGAATTCTTGATACGATTTAGACTTCTGTCTTTAACAAGCATACCGATAGCAGATTATGTTTCTTTTACTTCCCAGGGTAGTCTTAGATTGAGTAATTGTAGCAGCTAGCTGAGGTACGATTACTGCTGCTTCCATTTCTCAGGAAACGGTGTTTGCACAGTTAATGGTCTCTGATGTGTCACGTCCATTTTCATGGGTATTTGCACACCTAAGTCTTTGAAAGCAGCCGTCAATCAGAAAGCTCTGCTTAATCTTAAGAAGAAGCCTTTACCCCCGCTCCTCCTCAGTTAGATCGGAGCACGTACTTTGAATATGCTGCCTGGGAGCTTTCAGTTGAGAGCTTTGAGCAGTGTCTCTTTACAAAGCAGGAGATGCAGTGTCAATGTGTTGGCTTGCAGAGATGAAATCTCAACCCTCCAGGCTTAAGCAGCAGCTGGATGACATTTCTGAGGGTGGAAAAATCTCTGTGCCTAAAGCGGGTGATGAATATCTCAAGAACCTTCGAGGACCTGAGCTTTAGTTCCTTAGCGTTAATAACTGCAATCCCTTCCTCTTCTGGAGTGTCTGCACCGTTTACTGTATTTGTTTCACTCTACTTAAGCATTGAAGTTTTGGTTCACAGCCATGAGAGCTAGAAGTATTGAGTTTTAACTGAAAACTGAGGTTCAAATGAAACCACTTCGTCCCCGATCACCAAAGTCATAGGTACATTCTTGCTGAGTTTGTGCTCTGACCATGGGTGCATCAGTAACTCTGTGGCTGGAATCTCACACAGGCAGGATCTGTCGCCATACATTGGAAATAGCCAGAATGGAGCAGATTAAGTTTTTGGGAGTTGTTTTGCTGTAGTTATTTTCATTGCTGTCATAGAGTTTATTTCAGTTTTCGGTTGGGGCAATGAAGTGTTTTATGAAGGAAAGGCAACAAAAATTGCACTCTTAATGGGAAGGAGTGCACTACAACCAGAAATACCCGTATGTACTAGTCAGTGTTAGAGGTGAGATGAATATGGAGAGAAGTGCAGTGGTTCTCCTTGTTGTTGGACTTCTTGTGTGCAGCGATAGACCTGAAGGTACTCAGGTAGGGGCCTGGATCTAGCCTTTTTTCAGTACTTGTCAAACTGGAATTGCTCTAGCTGAAGTAGGACATGTCTGACATGGTGTCATCAGCACCGAAGAAGGTAGCTGGCAGCACAGCGCGATGCGAGATGCTGCAGTGGTAGCACTGAAACCAGCAGATGCGGAGACCTGAGAAGAGGCAGTGGTGGGGTGGGAGTTGAAGCAGGCGCAGCGCTGGCACTGTCCGCTTTCTTACAGACCTGCCCAAATGAAATGTGGGAAGAACATCGCCCCTTGCATGGCTGTGGGAGCGAATGCGGTCAACAAAGTGAAACAAGGGACTGCGAGGCTGAGTTCTCCGCACTTGCTATTTGTATGAGGATGACATGCTTTTCCTATATAATGCTTGGTTCCTTTCTCCCCTAGTAAACTATTCCTTGTACATCAACATGTTATTTGTACAAATAGACTTATTGCCTGTTAACGACACTGAGGCATAGCACTTAATTTCCGTGATTCTAGGTGGGGATTATTGCTGGTGATAGCTGCATTTGATGATAGTTTTTTAAGAACCTTTAAGTTGGTGACAGTGCCTGGCAAACGACACTGAAGATCCCAAGACAGAATATACACAGCCATAGTTTGGGTGTTGACATCCTGTCCTCTGAATGACATCCTGCAAGAAGAGACTATCAACAAAGATTATTATTGAGGAACAGATTATTTTAATGCCACTATATCAAAATAATTTAAATAATTTATTCTGAAATTACTTCTTTTTCCTGAAAGTTTTATAGTTTTGCCAAACTATCCTTCCAATAAGCAATGTCATGATATTGTTAGTGTTTGCAATTTTTAAAGTGAATTCTTATTCCGGGAGGTGATTTGTAGTAATCCCATTTTCTTATTCAATTCCTCTGTTGCCATATTTGTCAAGGTGATAGCTGCAGTTACTAAAGACTAAAACAAATCTTGAGCACTATGGTTTCTATTAACATTGCAAAACCAGCGAAGCTGACGCAACGATTTGTATCTTCTCTCTTTGTGTGAATTACTGACTTGTAATTGAGAATTGTTGACAGTTGTGCCAGCAAACCGGAGGATACAGAAGAGTGTAGGTGACACTGAGGGCACAGTTTGTTCTGATGACTTTTGGTTGCTGTTAGCAATTTGCAAACTGGCAGGTAAGTTTGGAGGGATGGCCATTAAAAACTAACATCTTGTAAATTATAAAGAATATACTTGCACGCAACACATGTGGAGTATTAAGATTCTGTGGAATATTAAGATTCTGTTTTTATAGGCACTTTTTGAAACAGCGCTACATTATATGGCCTTGTTTGAAAGCTCTGCTTGTAGTAAATCATAGCACATTGAAATAGCTGTCTCAGAAATAAGAAAGATTGGCTTGATTGAGCCAGGATTTGAACATACAATTCCAGACAGTAAAAACAGTTGACAACAGCTTGGCATCCAAATACTCTCTTTCATCTAAAGATTTAAAAGAGCTTTTAAAAATGTCTAATTACAGCATAACGGGTTCCCATTTTGTATCAAGGATTATCCAAGTAGAAAAAATACACAACTATCATTTTCAGGTTCAGATTTCTATTGTTGTGTACTTTATACTTCATTTTACTGATCTAAATATGGGTTTAGATGGCAATTTGTGTTCAAGTTTGAAAATGGTCTGATTTCCAGTCCCAAAGATGAAAAGGGAGAATTTTTGATGAGCATAGAAAACGTTTAAAAGCCTAAATTATTTTGTTTCTCACTGGGATTTGTGCTTTTAAATTTCTTTTTTGCTTTTGATAATTTGTCGCTGACTTCAGCCGGTAGTTGCCAGCTAACGTATCTCTATGATTCTTACGCTAATATTATGCAATCTTCTTCATAAGCAAAGCAACTACAAAAATTACTGAGGAAACATTACAGGAACAATAACTAGGAAGGAAAAAGAAATCATAATTCTTAGTTAAGCATGTAACGCAGTAGTGCTGGTGTGTACCTAACAATGCACATTTCCTCCTAAATGAAGTATTTTAGGTGAGCAAGAGTTCACATCCTGTTGGGGAAAGGGATTATGAGATAGATACCTTTTAATTAAGGGAGGACAGTTTCACTAATACGGCTGGCAGTGGGGTTAGTTAACTCATGGCTCTAATCGTTTCCTTTCGATACTTGGACTGATAGAAATTGAAGATGAACACAGTGACCTACGGGATCTCTCTTGTTTTGCCTATATATTTTCATCAGTTTAAATTTAAGTGCTCTCATGTTAATTTTATGTCAGATTTCATCCAAAAAGGTCATGGAGTACAGTTTTTAAATTAAGATGTTTCTAAAATTCAGAGAGCTATTTCCTCAGTACCAGCTAGCTCCCTTAACGTCTCCTCTAGCAGGGAAAAATACCTGTGGAAATTAAAGTTCATTTTTTCCCGATGGACCTCAGTTATCAAAAACCCTGTTAGAACCACAGGCGAGTGGGTGATACACAGAGCGGTCCTGTAGCTTCACAGTGGTGTGCGGGGCTGGGACTGGCCTCCCTCTTTGTTACTGGATCTGGGCAACTGCAAAGATGGCATAAAGCTATTTTTGTTTCACCTTCTCTGGTCTTATGCCAAGAACAGCTTGGAGAATCTGGGCATGACTTGTACAGCACCATTTACTTATGTGTAATTGTTTGTTGTAGCACATAGTCCCTTCTCAGTTAAATGCTTAAGTTATGGGTTGTAACAGATGCCTAGATTAATGGCTTTCGGCTATCTTTATTTTTTTATTAATAAAGTAATAAAATCCTTATCTGCATGGATTGTGTAAATCTTAAAGAAGCAAAAAAAAAATCCCTCTTCCACTGCTTATTTAGTTTGTAAAGCCCACTGCCGTCCTGACATCTGTTTAACACAGCACATGTTTACAGTGCAACTTAAATGGTTTAGAGTAATAATTACACATAAAAATATACAGTTGTCGTCACTCTGAACAAAATCCGTAACTACATCCAATGGCAAACCTTATCCCAGCTCTTGCTCACTATACCTCTATTTTTCCTAAATGCCTGAAGAAACAGAAAGATCTTCTGGTTTCTCTGCTGATTATTAAATGAACTCTCCTACGTACACTATCTTCTTGGACCACTTCTTCAGAAACATTCTGCATGCTCCAAGACTCTACATGGATACATATAAAATTACAATAACAGCTGCCTGACATGATATTTTTCTAAGAATACTGCATGACTGTGTAAATAAAGATTGGATGATAATGCAAATCTCAGCTAGTTGAAAAATCAAAAGGTCGTTCTCATTCACTCTATACTGAGACAAAAAATGAAAAAATGGATGAATAGAGCAATACAAACTTGAGCTCATGTTGTGGAGCTGAGCTAGTTAATTCTTCAGCTCAGTTCTAGCTCATGTGCTGCCATGACTGAAGTTATTTCAGCTCATTTAAACAAAATAGCAAAATAATCATTCAGGTTCTGCTGCGAGTTGAGGAAAAGCTCCTGCTCGCTGGCTACAGGATGATTTAAGAATGCATAAGTAATCAGATAATTACCAATTAAATACAGGTAAAATTGATAGCAGGTTCTGAAGTTTTAATTAACTTTACACAGGTTTTAATATTTGTTCAGAAATTTGTATCAGGATTGAATTTCTTTTGCAGTTCTTCGCTATTCCATAGTCTTAAATTATTATTAGTTTAGAAATTAGAAAGCACATATGCAACTATTAGATCCTTTTAAGGTCACATGATATCAAGAGAAAGAAACTTGGTCAAACGGTATTTGTCTGAACAACATTTCTGCACTCACAAATTAGAATAGACTTTGGTTCAAACTTTGTCCGTATGTGCCTTTTGAGCATTTCAGGTATTATGAATTTTGTAGTTACCTGATATTTAAAAAAAAAAAAAAAGGCATTTAAAATATTTGTACATATAATAACCAAATTAACACATTAATTTGAGTTTGTCTCATAATTTAGAGATTATGCTAATTGGCACTGCAAAACTTAATCCCATAATAGGGTTTGCGTCCTGTTTTCAAAAGTGACTTCAGGTCAGGCTTTTCAAGTCATTGGTGAATTTATGCTCTTCAGTGAGCAAAGTAACACTTAATTTTGGCTGGCTAACTGCCTGTCAGATTCTCAATCCTGATTTCCTACAGAGTATATTAAAGACCTGGCAAAAGATTTGCAGAAAACAGATAAATGGAGAGCCACATAGATTACCATGGAGTAAGATGGTAAGAAAAGGGGCTGGGACACTCTTCCTCTCCCCCGAAATTCATGCTGTGTCCTCTTTTAATCCACCTCCTGGCTTCTGGTACTGTGCATTTTTTTCACACTGCCCCTAAATTTCCTCTTGTCACACCTTTCCCATATCGGTAAGTTTGATTCGGTCCTCTTGCTGCGTAGTCTGACCAGTGGCAGAGCTTGTTGGAGCTCTGCAGGTGAGAGATGTGTTCTTCAGCCTAAGGTAAAAGCCCGGCTCTGAGACCTGGGCCGGGGGTCCGAG
Source organism: Pelecanoides urinatrix (assembly GCA_013400755.1). Taxonomy (NCBI): domain Eukaryota; kingdom Metazoa; phylum Chordata; class Aves; order Procellariiformes; family Procellariidae; genus Pelecanoides; species Pelecanoides urinatrix. The sequence goes on from VZTQ01013164.1 coordinate 746,288, forward strand.
CAGTCTGCCAGCTTGTGTGGGTGCGTTCACGAACAAAACGGCAGGTTCTTGTGGTTCTGGGTGAATAGGGAAGAGGGAGACTGGGGATGTTTTGGATGATCCTGCTCTGAAAGAGAAAGGAGGGTAGGATTTGGCAGAGGAAGTGAGATTATTTAAATCAAATCATGGACGCATGTAAAAGTTGTATTGGGAAACTTTTTTTTTTTCTCCAAATATACAATACAGTTTTGGGTCAAAAAGAGGAAAGCCCATTTCATAATTGAATGACCGTGACCTAATGTGTAGGTGTCTCACCTGGTATGTAGGATGGCCCAGTTCTAGTCTTTCAGCCAGATCGGGGCCAAGTAGACCTGGCTGGACTGCAGAAGTTGTGTGTGAGCGCCCACCTCACCAATGGCACTGGCAGTCCTGAGCAACGTTTCTGACATTTTTGGCTTAAAACTGTGAAAGGTCTTGTACTTCTTCTGATGTGGAATGGAAAATATATTTTAAGTTCTGACAGCATTCACTTTGTGGGGAAACTTTTTAGACATAGCTTCATTATGTAGATGTGTAGATAAGGTGCTTAGGGACGTGGTTTAGTGGGCATGGGGGGGTTGGGTTGACGGTTGGACTTGATGACCTTAGAGGTCTTTTCCAACCTTAGTGATTCTATGATTCTATGATTATAGGGGTGGCTGAGGTATGGCTTTGAAACTCTGAATGACACCTACATGGTAAAGAAAAACTTCTTGGACAGGTGGAAGCCAAATTTCAGCAAGACTTAGGTGCTCAAGAGTCAGATTTTTAGACTTAATCAACACTTAAACATTTGATTAGGGGCCTGCTGGGCTTTTCCAATGTGCCTAATCACCTAGCTCTTACTGGCTTCAGTTCCCAAGTCTGAGGACCCAAGCCTGGAGTGTCCATTGAAATGGCAAGTGACTGTGGTGTGTCATAAACTATTAGTATTTCTTTGATTAAACTGTAGTCCAATATGTTGTCTCTCACTGAATCTCCAATTCTTAGTTTCAGTTGCTAATTTCTTCATTTTCTATCGTTACCAATAAAGACACGTAGCTGTCTTTATTCAGCATCGTGTTTTGCTGGAGCTGTATTAGAAATAAGTCTATGTTTTATAGAAGACACTCTGGCTTAGGGAAGGCCATACTAATTACAATGATTGAGCAATTACAATGTGTGCCAAATGCATTAACAGTAAATGGTGCTTAAACAGATGCCTGTCTTGAGGCCTGAACTTCTTAAGGTGATGGACCTGTGTAACCATACTGGTTTGGAACCCGTGTCCTTGCAAATGAGACATCAGTTTTTTCCCTAAAAACTGTCTTGTTTTAAAGCTGCAGGTACTTTGCTTATTTTTGCTACGCTGACATGATGCAAAAACTGCATTTAACATGTCTTGATCCCAGAAGACACAGCATAGGTGGTAGTTTTACTAGCGAGGCCAAAGCCAGGAATAGCAGATTGACAGGCAGACAAAGACACAGTGCTGGTTTTATGTGATTTTAAGTACATAAATACATTAAATACCTGAATAAAAATATGTTTATAAACTATAAATTCAGAAATATTAATCACGCAAATATATAAATAAGAACAGTAATGGTGTATGATTCATAGTTCATAATAGAAGATACGATGACAAACACACATGGTAAGGACAATTGAATTAAAAATGGCTCACCTTTAAAATAGGGAAAAGAAAGTTGAACTTGGGTTTCTGAATTTCAGCAGAGCGTTCCTAATTTTTGTCTCCTAAGTACAGTTTGAACGTTGTCTCTTCCTGATGGTCTTAACATGTGCACAGTAATATGTTTGGGGACACTTACCCAACTCCATCCTTCACTCAGGGTAGACAGAAAATCAGTATGAGTTTTTAAAAGCACCCTGGATATGTATGTCAATCAGTGGAAAATTTAAGCAACAGGGAAAATTTACCAGCCCAAGAGCATAGCAGGCTTGCAAAAATGGTTTTTTAAAAAACCCATGATGAATAGTCCTAACAGTAAGACTATTCAATACTAATGATGACCCTTATTGGCAGAAATACAAAGTCCTTTTGCCTCAGTGCTTAAACAACTTTATAACTGTTGGAGATGAAGGTGGGACCTGAGGTGGGAGGTTAATTATCCCAGCTCAGTGTATCTCGTTCTGAAACGACCAGAGGTGATTTCTGCTGGAGAGACAATCCAGGCAAGTTATACAGAGGAGTGGGTCCTATTTTTTTCGTGTGTCTGTACATCAGTGTTGGTGCTCTTACTGGGATGCTGATAATGAAAATAACATGCTCTTATAATATTCCCCTCTTACTAATCTCTCTCTAAAATAAGTAATAGAAATCTTTTCTGTCTCTCCAGAAAGCCCTTTGCTGGCTTCCTCTAAACTCTGAAGACACTTTCTCTCCCTTGATACTGATGTTCCAGACAGAACTATTAGTTCTGAGCCTCCTGACACAGAAATTGAATTTACCGTCTTGATCTTTTAAGGCTTTCAAAGAGCTGAAGGGATGGGGAGAGGCTGGCATGAAATAGTGTACTTCTCCTGATTTCACTTTGGGGAAATTAAATAAACATTTACAAATAAAATCATGAAAGCATTTTTTTAAATTAGGTGTATAAGCATTAGTTGTTCATTATATTGTCCCACTTGCAAATTGTAGCGAAGAACCATTTGCCTTCCAAGAGTGTAGTGGCGAGGCTTAATTTAATGTTTGTTAGGAAGTCTTGGATCCTTGGAGAGAAGCTACGAGAGGAGTATGCAGTATCATTATCATAATTTTATATATAATAATATTCAGTTCTTTTATTTTACTGAGGAATAATGATTCAGTCTCAACATCTTCCATCCTCCACAGAAGAAGTCAAAGCTAATTGTACTCTCTCTATTTACTGGCTAGGGAAGCAGAGATTTCTTTCGCTTCATTCAACATTGCACAAGAAGTAAATGACAGAGCAAGAAATGAAGCTGGCAAGAAATAAGGTGAGCACTCGAAATCTTACTGATGTATTTGTTTACCGGAGTACCTCCTACTACTGTTTTCTTAGCGATGTTTTCATTGCTAATGGGTTGAGCTCAGAAAGAGGTTACAAATGCTAATGTTAGTTTTGTGCTCTCCTTGATTCCTTGCAGAAGGACCAATAGGGGGTTGCTTTGGTTTTTTTGAAATTGTTTCCTTCAGCTTTGCAAATAGCAAGAGAGACGAATATGCTGTCTTCTGAAGGTTTAGGAGCAGTCTGCTTTGACATTTTATAATTTGAAAAGGTGATTGCGCTGAGTCTTTAGCAAGGCCCTTTAACAATGTTATCAGGCATAATCGAGTAAAACAAACAAACCCGGGTTGAACAATTTGATTAAAATTTGCTGCTCCCAGTCACTTTCTAAATGTTTGTTGCCTTGACCGTTGTGGTGGTACTTTTTCACTGCCTGTCTGGTATTTTCATAGAGTTTTCTAGTTTACAGAAATCCAGATTTGCTCAAGTGCATTTCTGTGGTGCACCTTAGGTCTGTCTTTTCAATAGTGGGAAGGGAGATAATATGACTGTTTTTTCCATTAATAGATTAATTTTAAGAGTATTCCCTTTCACTTTGTATCATATTAGCTCTTTTAGCTGCCTACAGATCTGGTAGACTTGGGCTTAGCAAGGGTGCATTTTGAGTATTGAATCTGTACAGTCAAAAAGAGGAGAAAATAGGACATCACTTTCGTGAGAAGCCTCAGGAGGGCTTGAGAATGAGTTTTCAGGTGCAGCGTTTGCACTCTCCGTTATAAGTGTGGGTAGCTCTCATAAAAGTGAGCTATCAGTGAATGACCTCTTGCTCGTCTGTATTTATTCTCCTTTTGAGGCTTTGTCTTTGCTCTATTCAGTTTGTAAGTCAAAACAAAGTGTCACACCATTGCTAACACTGCAGGTTTAACCTGCTATCTGAACATCAAGCCAGGCTTGTTCTGCTTCACTACAGTAGCACCCACAGGAAAAGGACTCTGGATCTGGAACTTATCAGGGTTTTTTGTTTATGCTTGAGACAAGTATACATGTGACCTAGACTTCAACTTTTACAGTGCTGACACTATAGGAAACACTTTCCTTCTCAGTAAGTTGATATGTCAACACCAGAAGTAGTTACAGCAGTTAGAACCAGTGGCAACGTTTTTAGCTGTTTTTCTGGTAATTTTTTTAGATGCTCTAAGAGGACTGCCTAAACAGCTGCAACATGACAGCTCTGCTGAGAAGTGAGTTAATTCCTCATCAACCAAAGTTGAAGAACTTTTTGTTCTGCAAAAATCTGCAGCAGAATTCAGTGTCACGTTGTTCTCATTTTGTGATAGTGACACATCTGTAGCACACTCTATACACATGTTGGCTTTCAAAAATGAAGCACGAAGCTTATGTTACGTCCCAAGGAGCTTGCGGTAAAACTGTCCTGAGACATACAACATCACATACACCCTTCCTTTACCCAAATACTAAGCATGTCTTTTGCTCCACATTCACTCAGAAGAAACAAGCCTCTTCGAGTCACGCAGTGATTGCATCCCCTGAGGAAATATATCTTATTTTTTGAAGATCTTGTAAATCTATCAAATCTCTGGGTTTAAATTTGTTATTTCCATCTTCTTGTGCAAGTCTAGGGAGATAAGAAGAGAAAACAGTGAGTTAGCTGCACTTGGGATTCTCGCCAGTCTTTGTGGGATGGAAAATTCCTTCCTAATTCCATATCTGACTTTAAATTTGACCCTCAGCGTGTGAGCAAGATAGACCAACACATGCACTTCAGAAAAAAAAAAAGATCCTTTGTGTCCTAGCAGGACACTGGTGCAACTTTTCCAGGTCCCAGTCTAGCTGCTGCCGATCAGCGAAGCTTTGTCTTCCTTCAGGCATCCTAGAGTGTGCGGGTAAATTGGGCATCAGAAAAAAGAACTGTCCTCTCCCTCCTGCAGGCTGTCAACAGAAGCCTTGAAACATGAGATTTGGTTGTAGAGTTCATCTCGATGCAGAGCTACCAGAAAGATGAGTATGTTGAGCACAATACAGAAAACCACTGGTCCCCAGGGGAGAGTTGTAGTTTTGTCTATTCCAACATTAGTGATCATTTATACATTACAACGGTCTTCTTCACTGCTAGCTTTTGTGTTCTTCTCAGTTTTTAATAAACACAGTTTCATTTTACTATCTAGAGGACTGATTCAAAAATACTGAATAGGTTCAAATGAGATTGATGTCCGAGTGATGTCTTTAGAAATGACTCCACTCGTTGATATCATCCCTTTAACAAAACCTTTGGGATCCCTCCATAAAATAGTTTCGAATCTCTCTGCAATTTTTAAATTTGTACGGTCATATGCCTTGGAGAAGTCCGTGTTGCCTTTATCAAGTCAGCGACTCACAAAAAGAACACTGGGTTTTTTTGACAAGATGGTTCACATTAATTGTATTTCATCCTGTTGATTTTTAGAAAGAATGCTGACTTAACCCATTTCATTATTGTATCCAAATTGATATTGGGGTACGGTGCCTATAATTTCCTGGGCCTTCCTTCTTTAGTAGTTATTTAATGCCTAGATACACTTGCAGTTCTCTAACCCTTTGGAATTTTCCCAGTTTTCCATGTTCGGTTCAGTGTCAACACTAGTGGTTCGGAGAACTCCTCATTGAGTTTATGTAAGACTCCAGGCCTGTTGATTTGAAAACATTTAATTTTAGCAGATCTCGTCTCACATCTCCTTTTATTACCTACAGTGAATTCTGTTATGCTGACGTAATATGGGATGATACATTCTCCAGCTTCATTCCAAGGACAAAACAATGTGCAAAGGACAAAATGTTTATTGGGTATTTCCGCCTTTTTTGATTGTCATTTACAGTTTTATCACCCGCATCCAGCAATGGGCTCATGGCCAGTCTCAAGCTCTTTCTAATATTTATAAAAAGATCTCTTTTACCTTTTTACCTCTGTTAACTATTAGTACTTCCTTGATTTTATTAACTTTCCTCCTAAGTTCCCTGCATATTGTATCTTAGAAATTGTTATTAACTTTTACTTCCCCATTTCTTCTATGCTGTGAATAGGTGATTTTTAGTATGTTTTATTGCCATCTTTTATCCTAGACAGTTTCTGGTTTAGTATAAATATTTTTGTGCTTAGAAGTGCATCTTTGGCCTGTTACTGGGTAGGCTTAACACTTTATTTTACATTTCCCGTTTGATTTTACACTACCAGTCAGTTGGACTGACAACTGCTCTGAACTTTCAAAGTTTGTCCTGTTTAAAGCTCCAAGCCTACATTTTGGAACCAGTCCTCTATCACTGATCGATGCCACATTCTGCTTGCATGTCGTAATTGTAACCACATCACCAGTATTGGTACCTAAGCAGTTGCCAGTTCAAGGGAAGCACGTAAAATTTCTAGTCCATCAGAAACAAGTCTGTGGCTGAGCTGTTCGAGCTTCCACAGGGAAACTTTTATGTTACACTAGAGCCCCTGGAAACTTAACCATCCTTTTGTTACTGGCCACTTGACAGGTACAGCACATACTCATGGTAAGAGCACATCCCCCATGACAGTTTATTTCAAGTTAGGAAGGAAATTGTAATAAGAAGCGGGCAGGAAATGTGAGTAAAAAGTCATTAGAAACAATTCCAGTGAGATTCCCAAAGGAAGCGTGAGGGGTTGCCTGAAAATCCCTGGGGTTTTTTCACCTCCCACTGGCTGCTCGTTCTTGCTCCATGCTGTTTGCCGCCCCTGCTCTTGTGCTGGTGGAAATGTTTATAGGGCTGTGCTGTAAAGAAAAGCACCGAAATCAATCAGGTTTTTAAAATGTCACCAATGAAGATGTGTTCTGATTTACAGCAGGGTTCCCTGGAAGTTGTATCAGCCAAATATCTACTCTTGGAAGTTTTAAGACTAGACTGAACACAGCACAGGATAGTATATTTTGTACTGGTCCCCAGGGCAGAGAGGTAAAATGGATATAGGTTGTCCTTACGCAGTGGCAAGTATAGCTTTCGTGCTCGCTTTTGTTACTTCAATGCTGTATGAGCAGTCTTGGCTCCAGCTTAAGAAGGCTCCACTCTGAGATATTATAGGGCTCCCTGGGAGAAAAGTAAGTCAGTTAAATACCTGGGGTCTTATAGGGGATGATGAAAGCCCATGCAAAGCCCATCAGAAGGGAAGACTATCTTTTTCCACTACAAAGTACACTTTGGGTTTATCTTTTGCTGAAGGGGAATCTGGTGCATCCCCTGGTCTTGCAGTCACATCATTGCTGGAGAACAGATCCCTAAATGAAGAGGCTTCTCACCTTTTGAAACTTAAAAATGGTCTGTCTTGCCTACCTCCTGTTCTTTTTCTGAGATTTCCTGAGGGCAGAGGTAGCGTTTCCTTCTTTGGGGGCTTTATAGGCTGCCAGGAAAAATTACAGTAGTGGCTCAAGAGAGGGCAGGTTGGTTTTCCTTTGGTAGGGAGCAAAATTCCTCCCAGGAAAGGGGAAAGTATGGCTGAGAAATGGTGAATGAACATTTGGTTAATGGCATGAGGTGATGAAGGGCTCCTTCCATTCCTGTGCCTGGAATAGTGACTCTTGTCACTCGCCTTTCCTTGTTTCCCCTCCTACGTAGCTGACGAAAGCACCCATTAACTCTGCCCCTACCGAGAACCAGGTGGGGATGGAGTGAAGCCCTGGGGATGGGGGGGCTGATTCCTGTGGAAAACGTTGCTGGAGGTGAAACGCACGTCCAAGTCTGGCCCTCTCCTGACATTCGTTCATTTGCCACGTTAATCCTGACAGCAACGTAAGTCGTCAGCATAATGCCCTGTTATAAACACAGATACACACGTAAATATCTAGTCAAGGTAGAAAATGTCGTGTTTTTTTTTTTTCTTTTCTATTCTTTTCTTTTCTTTTTCCACTTGCTTAAATAAGCACAGCAGAGCTGTTTTTTATCACGCTCCTGCTCCTGCATTTTTCCAACCCAATTAGGCCATTACCAGGGCTAAATGAGGCATGGAGCCTCCAAAAGTCACACCGTCGTCCCGGAGATGAAGCGCATATAGCTGCAGAGTTGGCAGGCAGGTGAGGTGGCTGGGGCTCACTGGAGTGTGACCCCAGGTGTTTTTCTGTTCCAGAAAGATCACCTTCAGAAAGGAGCGGGGGGGAAAGTATATTAAAAAATATTATTTAAAAAAGCACCGTGTTAACGAGAGGTTGCCACGTTGTGGTCAAATAAAGCAGCTGTGTTTCTCAGGGCACAGAGGAAGTGGGTGGCCACAGTCTCTCTTGATTTCTGGACAGCATGGCAAAAAGGGTCATGAAGACCATGAAAGCCTTCATGTATCTTCCACTGGTTCTGATATTAATTTTGTCCTTGCTGGTCAAGAGCTCCCTGCCTGCCGCAGCCCGGCCCCAGGTCTGTAGTGCTCCTGGACGATCCCACTCCGCCGGGGACAACCGGTGCTCCAGCGGCCAGGGTCCCTTTCCAGCTGAGGGCCTTCAAGTCATTCGTACCGTGCCAGCTTGTGCAATAGAGCAGGGCGCTCTTCAACTCTTTCCATGACACAAACCCCGTATTTTGCTTCTATTCCCAAGCTGCTGGGAACTCTTTGTGCTGGATATAGAAATGATGCGGAGGAAGGGGTCGACTGTCCTGTCCTGAAGCTCTGGTAGCTCTCACTAATGGTTCTTAAATTATGAACTGGAAAAAATTATGTTGTGTCTAAAACAAGAGGGGGAAAAGGCTCCGTTTAGAAAGACAAAGAATACAAAGCCTAGCAATTTAGGCTCATCAAAGACAAGCCTAGGATCTCCTGCTTTATTCCAGAGAGGAGCTCTGCCAGAAAGGATGATATTTTTCTGTCATATACTGTTTTAAGCACGTAAGTTTTTTGTGTGCTGAAAGAAAATTAACACATGTACTTTTATTACCTCTATTTTTGTACAATGAAAAGACTAGGTGAAGTCCTTTGCTCTGAATACAGATTGTTTTAGAAGCTGAATAGCTTTCCTTGTCTCTGCCTTCACCTCAGTTCTGCTGCCTTTACTCACACTGAGCAAGACTTTAGTTACCAGCTAAATCATATGAAACTTCTTGGAGAATACAGGAGTAGAATCAGATGCAATACTGAATTCACCACCTAAATAAATCTGGAAGTGAGAAAGATAGAATTCCTAGCCCTTTTCTGGTTTAAAAGAGCGATAATCTGTTGAGAGAAATGTAGTCAAAAGAAGCCCACAGTTGAGCATTATTGGACATCTTCTTCCAGATCTAACTGCAGCAGTTTGAGGCGTAGTTCTTCCATCAGCATGCTCTTCACCTGGGCGGTCTCCCCAGCAAGAACCATGCTTCTGACCTGCCTCAGTGCCAAATCTAGCTGATTTGGTTAATCTCATCTTCACAGCAGTTTGAGCTAAACTGCCAGAATTTGCAGGAAAAAGCTAAGGTGAAGGCTCAGGATCTATTTTGATGACTCTTTGGAGCTCCTGATGACCTCCAATAGTGGTGCAATAAAAAATCAGAGGTGAGATTGGGATATCTTAGGTGGTTGGATCAACTGGGGAGAATGACAGGGAATTTCTAATCGGGGAATATCACTCAGGGATATGTATTTTGTTCACAAGAATGTGTGTGTCTCAGTTTTGGAGAGAAATGAGCTTGAAAAAAGTTAAGGTTGATTTTTTTATTCTAGGGTTGACTTACAAAATCAGGGCTGTTTTTCACGAAACTATTTGCTTAGGACATTAACCAGCTGCTAACTAGTGGAGCTAGAAATGTTCCTTGTAAGGCAGTTACAATTGTCTAGCACAACATTTTTGACGCAGGTATCACTGGGTACAGCTGGAGGCAGGCTCTTACACCAAATGGACTGCTGATTTGAATCTGGATGGCAGTTTCCATCATCCTCATACGTTACAGGACAGAAAACATGCACCTGTAGGGTTCAAAGTGAATCCTGTAAAGAATCTGACTGGGATTACTGGAAAAACGTTTACGCTTGCCCTCCCCGTCTTTTATAAATAATCATGGAAAGTTTGCTTCGTACAAACTTGTAAATCATATGGTGCGTCCCTGAAGAGGGCAGGTGGAGCAATGCGCGGTGCGTGGACGTGGCTGCTTTGATCTTGCCACTTGCCAGTGCTGGCTGTATGTCACGGGTCTGTGGTATCATCTTCCTGACATCTTTATCAGATAAGTGCCGCCCCACAGGCCCAGCCAGCAGTTCTTAGGTGAATAACATAAATAATCATAACTGATAAACAAGTCCTGGCATATCGCATTGATCTTTCATTGCATAGGCAGGTGAGGGTCGCTGTTCCTGTTCAGGGGTCAGTGTGTAGCCTACAGTATCGTGTTCCACCCTGTGCTCCGTCCCCCATGAGACGTGCTAGCACAAGCCAGCTCTGCGAGAAAGAGTCGGAAGAACCTGCTTTCCCTCCCCGTAGGACCAGAGTGGGACATGTGCCTGTCCGTGCCGGTTACTCACCTCCCCTCACGCCTGCATTTCTACTCTTGATTTTCTTCTCTGCCTTCTGCTGGTCTATGTTTAGTGATTTTATGGGTTCAACAGAACTTCTACCCTTGCTAGAGTCCAACATTTCTGATGAGCTTACCGAGACTCCTTTTACATTGAACCTGTTTTTCTTTTCTGGGCACCCTATTCACCCCTGCCTTCTTTAACAGAAAGAGGGTACACATAGTATACAGGCAAAAGAAATACAAAAACGGGAAAGAGTGTTTTGGTATTAGAATGGAAGGAGGAGAGAGAAGAAAGCTGGAGAAGGAACAATTATTCCGTTCAGAAAATCATAAAGAGGAGAAAATAAGCAATGGAAAAATAGGAAAAAAGACATCCTGGGACAGTAGAGAACTAGAAATGTTAGAGAAAGGGTAGGGAAAAGGACCACAAAAAATCCATAAGAATTTATTAATAAATCATGCTGGACTTAATGTAAAAATAAACCATCCAACACAAAGAAAGTGTTTATTTGTTTTTAATAATAGTATAAATGAGAACGGAACAGCCAGCCAGGGGCTACTTTAGTCTCTGATTCAGCAAACCACTAAAGTACATGCTAAGCTTTTAGAATCTACTAAATTTCATTAAAGTCAAGTCTCACTAAAGTTGAGCACATACTTAAGTGTTTTTTCTGAATTGGATTTATGTTGAAATTGGCTCAGAATTACAGTTGTCCTTATTGTTTGGTTCACTGAGGATTTTGCAAGGAAAAAATGGCATCAGATAAAGTGTTTTGCTTCAGACGCAGAGGTTTTAAAAAAAAAATCAAGCAAAATTAAGGGAAATTACTAAGCAAAATACGTTTTTTTTCTCTGTAAGCAATTTGAGAAAGTTGAATTGGAAAAAATGTTCAACGCTCAAATCTGTATTTTATTTTATTTTTTTGCTAGAGAAAAGCCTGAATCAGCCTTGATTCAGCTGATATTCAGTTTGGCATCTGTTGACATGGGTGAAGCATAGTTGCAATACATTTCTACGATTATTTCTGGCCACTATTACAAGTTGGGAAGCCAAATCCCAGCCAAAGAAAGTCATGGGCATAAGGCTGCCCAGCCAGGCAGGAGAAAGAAGCAGGTATCATGTCAAGGATCCTTCCCCACGCCAGCTCTGGCAGAACATCGCTTTCAACAAAACCATACCAAGTTGTTATCAGAAATCTGTTATCCTAGTTTATTTAAAAGTTGCACTTCACAGACAGATTGACTTTTCTAGTGGCTTGCACCTAATACCAGTGCATCACAGGGGGTTTTGGGAAGAAGAATTTTGCTGATACAACCCAGATTCTTCTTATGTTTATTTACATGATCCTTTTTTGATCCTGCTATTTTGTAAAAGAATAACCAAAAGCTGGTTGATTAACTCGGAGAAATACAGAAAGATAATTATGCTTTTCCTTATTCTAGTGTTCTTATTCTGCTACTTCTTGTTCCCTGACCTTTTGGCTTGCTAACCAGCAGATCTTATGCTGGCCGATCAGAAAGTGTGACATCTCTTTTGAATAACTCTGCACTAAATTGTCTAATTTTAATCACTTACAAATGACTGACTACTTTGGCAACCCCCCCACCACTCCCCTGTTCTTTCCCGCCTTACAATATAGCACAAAAAGAAAATCGTTTAAAATAGCCTGATCCTGATGACCAGTCCTTCTAACCTATTATTTTCTAAACAGGAGACAAAAATTAAAGACAAGTGTAGGGTATAGAGCATCCAGGAGTTGATAACAAGGATATTGCATTCTTTCCAAGACAGACTAGAGCAGCACAGTTTCATAAATTACGTTCTTGGATTGTCATTTATTGGTATTCAAGAATTGAGCTGAAGCCTCTTCTCCTTTGCTTGTAGAGAAGTGCATCTGAAAAAAATGCCCTGATGCAAAGCGCATAACACAACCATATTGTTTTATGGGCATGCCTAGCAAGGAAGAAGGACTGTGCTAGGGGGATTGAGCCCTCCGGTCAACCCCAGAGATGTTTCTTGTGAGAGAGGAAGATAGACTAGGAGTTGGGAACGGTGGAGAAACTTCCCAGTTACCTATGCAGGGTTGTTCTGTAGAGCAGTGCTGGACTTCTGTGGGCTGTGAACACAGCACCCGTTAACAGTCCTGTATCTTCTAAGGCCAGCCTCAGAAAAGCTATTAATCCTGCAAATTGGGAATTAAGAGCACTTGACACTTGCTGGCAAAGCTTCTGCATTGGATGTAGGAGGAAAGGCTTGCTTGAGATGCAGGAATGTATATGTAATATGCAGGAATGTGTGAAAGGCACACAGGTTGAATGCCTGGCTGGTTCACCTGCAGGCAAAAGGCTGAACTAACCAAATTTTGCAGACAAAATCCCAGTGCCATGTGCACCATCCTATAAGGATGTAGTGTCTTCATTCTGCAGAGCACCCCGCAGGATTCCTTTCTCCATCTGTCCAGGAGGGTCTAGTCATTTCCCAAAAATATGGGGTGGGGTAAAATAGCTGTCATTGGAATGCACGCTTGTTAGCATGGTTGGTGGGACTTTCTTTAGAAACAAGGGAAGTTAGGAAAACCAATTTCATAAAAATCACCTCCTGTTTTATTGTAACTCTTAAGGGTCCTAATCTCTCCTCTACACAAAGACAAAAATCATTGAAACTACTGAGGAGCCTTAGGCTGGTATTATATCTAAGGCATCTTTTCACCCACTTTAAACAACTTATAAGTTGATAGGCTTTTAACAGGAGGGGTAGGAAACAACCAAGTTAGTAAACCACGGCACAACAAGGGAAGATCAGAGTCTGGAATGTAGAGAGGCAAAACAGGGCAGATTTAAGATGTGGACCAGATGGATTCCCTGGTACCTATATTCTCTAAATCTAAGATTGCTCGAGGGTCCGATGCAGCTCCCAACATAAATTAGGGTAGTCAATAACTGGTTGGTTTATGGCGACTTCCCAAAAGGCTGCAGATGGGCTGCTGTGCCTCTGGAACTCCCTAGGACTCAGAAATCTCTCCAAGCCCTACTGTTCTGCCGCGGCTCCCGTACAGTGCCTGTAGCTCCTTAGCATTTCTCAGCAGTTCATTAAGCAACCTAATGAATTTGTCGCATGTTGTTTCTTGTCTAGTCATTTCCCAGTGAGTGCTGGGGGCACAGCAGAAAGCTGTGCTTGGTGGGATGCCTCGATAACCTCATGCATTTCAGTACTCCCTTTTATGTATGCACACATGCACTTCTGCTGCACTCGTACTGAAGAAGGCACAGGAGTGGGAAGATGTGAAGTTGCAGAATTGTCTTATTCCCTTCTGGTATTTGTTTCAGAGCTTTGTGATATGTCTTGTAGGAATGGGCTTTAGCTCTTATTGGAGAAAACTCTTACCCTTCAGAAGAATAGAAACAGTCATGCCTAGCAGGTCCTCAGAGCTGCTTCTCAGGCCACGCCTGTGCAGAAATGGCTCCAAAGACATAGGTCACCCTCCACATTGATTTCTACCAAGCACTCACTACTCAGAAACCACTCACAGCTCTATGTCTGCTGACATCTCCCCGTGTCTGCTAATGGTGTTCGCTGAGTGCATTCAGTGAGTCTCTAAGGTATTTTCTATTACCACTTCTGCTTCTGTTTGTTGCTTCTTACCATCAGCAAACACAGAATTATTTCCACAAAGGGAAATTGGCTCCTGGGACCCAAATCACGCTGATCAGGGATTTTGAACATGATAACTGATGCAAGTTACTTGAAAAGTGTTATGTGAATCCCAAACTCAGGTACAGTCCTGATTGAAAGATAGTTGCTATAAAGCCATTTAATCCCAGCTACATCGCTTGGCATGTGATCGTGTGCACTTTATGAGCCAGTGCTGCAGCGGGCTGGAGATCAGCGGCCTCGTAATCCCACATTAAATCCGCACATGGTAAATGCTGCTTGTGGGCAGGTTTGGATTTTTACCTGGTTGTGCAGGAGCCAGGAGCTGATGCTTTTTTGACTGCTGTTGCTCCCACCAAATTTGTTAGAGATTCCTTGAAAGTGTTCTGGTTAGTCCTGGCTCCTTTTTTCCATATCTGCAGTTCCCCAGAGGCTCGGACATCAGCCTCTAACAGTTCAGGCCTCCTTGTTCTCACGTTGCGGTGTTGAGCAGAATATCAGCAGTGATACCCTAGGTGTTATTTCTGCCACTCAGGTGTTTCGTAGTGCTAAACACGGATCAGGGTGTGACTCCACACTTTTTCATAGTAGGCTCTTTCTTATTTGGACACCAGGACATGATCTTAGGAGTAAAGAAAAACCTATGATATGACCGCTACGTGAAAATAACGTTCTAGGTACGAAAATTCTAGAAACTTAAATGGTAACTCACCGACAAACTTAACAATGTTGGACATATCAGATGTAGCAGAATTAAATGTGATACAATTGCCTGGTTTACTATTTTTTTTAATGTTTCATTTATCTTGGAGAATTGAGAATGTTACTCTAGGACAAGTGCTTAGGTTTTTCACGGCCAACTTAAACACGTTCTTAGGCCTACTTTTCCTTCTGCGGGCTATTCCTCCCCGTGCTAAGAATATGGCTTTCTTCATTTGAACTGGCCACGTCTTGTTATTTACGAGCTTCAGCAGCTTTTCCAGTACCATGGCTGATTTGTATGCAGTATTTTTGGCCTCCTCTTAGCTTTTCCAATGCCAAGTGTGACTGTAATGTACCTTTTTTAACATACATTTTCGGTAGTGTAATAGGATATTAGCATCCTGATTCCTGCCAGCAAAATTCCATCTATAACAGATAACATCTCCTTAAGCTAATAGCAGGGCATGGAAATACTGTCCTGGAGATCCTGTGCTGATGGTCTTGATGATCTTGTAAGGTGTCATTCTCAGTAAAATCTCTAGCATTTGCGTTTTGTATTTGGTTCAAAACCAAGTGTATGGGTAGTGTTTTTAAAACAGTCATTACACTAGATCTGAATTTTGCTCTACACTCCTCTTTTCTTGAGCTCTCCAGACTTCTCCAAGGCTGAGATTCCATTTCCCAATCATGCTATTTGCCCAGACAAAAATCTCCCGGTTTCAGTGAGTGTGGTGTATAAGAATTGTCTCTTTCGGCATTGGCAGTAGTGCTTTATAGTAATTTTCAGTTAACACTTGCCTTCTTTAAAGGCAGAACAGTTTAATTCCACAGGCAAAGCTCAAACACAGCTCCGCCATTTGAGCACACAAGCAGTCTGGTTTTGATTGCATCTTTGATGCGCTCATCCCTCATTTTGACCAAAGAGGTGCAAGAAGGCTGAGCTAATGCCTGCCCTGGTGACGTACGTGAACACTTGACTTTTTCGCATGTTGTTGGTACCTCAGCACTAGAAGACTTGTCTGGTCTCAGAACTGTGAATACTTGTGTCCTGTGTCCATTGTCACAGAAGTGCCCTCCTTTAGCTCTCTCAAGCGATGAGACTGGGCACAAAGTTGACCGCATAGATCCTCTCTAATTTCTGTTCTGGCTGAACCTTTTCCTTGGCTGTTGAGGGCAGGTGTGTTGCTCATGGCTTCAACCTTACCATGATCTGACCATATGTCTGACATTAATAAGAGAATTTCAAGTACAGCAGGATATCTGCTGAGGAGTTTCTGTCACTTTAGCGAATTACAGCTATTTGTTCGAGTGGGCCTTAATGAATCCCAGATTTAAAATCCACAAAAAACCTAATGAATTATTCTGGCACCTGCATTACACAAAGTATAGCTCTCCAGCTAGTAATTATTTTATCAGATGGACGTTCTAGAAAGGCATAGAAACTTAGAAACTTTGAAACTTCAAAACAAAAAAAAAAGCGGAAGAGTGCTTGCTCGAGCATTTTCTGACAAAGCGGTGATTTCATCAGAAAATGGTGATTTGTCAAAAGCAAGAAGGTCTGTGAAAGTCTCCTGGTGGGGCAGCGCTTTGCTGAAATGCAGCTGGAGTTCCCACAAGCTTTTGCTTCATGTCCAACAGGCCCCAAGGGGCAGATGAACAGATTGGCTCCTCCAAACCACCCAACATCGCAGCTCCGGGGCAACCTCACCTGCAGGCTGTGCTAGCCACGGGACATCCAGGCCTCCCAGAGTCGGGACAACCCCCCTGAAGAGTCTGTGTGGGGTTGGAAAGGATCTCAAGTGGTCATGCAGCCTGCCCCTTAGCCCAAGAAGGCTTAGCAAGAATAGTGCTGTTCCCGGCATATTTTCTCTGTCTGGGAGAGCCGTGTTGCCATGGTCAAAATCAGGAATTCTCTCCAGCTCTCTGCTGTGAAAAGGTCCTGAAAGCCCAGGAGACTCAGCTGAGCGTGAGCATGCTGGTTCCTTGTTGGTATCCAGGTTGATCCCATGAAGCTTAGCAGGTTCTACCTTTGGGCTGAATGGGAGGGAAGAGCTTTTGGAAGATGAGAATTTCTTGTAAGGTGTCATGGCCTTGTGGATATAAACACGCTCAACGTTGCCTTGTGTTCAGCTGATGATCTACCATAAGCTAACAGCGTCCTGCTGTTCCAAAAAAGACAAGTGCCATGCTGAGGTGTATAAACAGAGCTGTAGCCTGCAAGACACGTGAAGTAATCCTACCGCTCTGCTCAGTGCTGGTAAGGGCCCAACAAGGATGCTGTGTCCATCTCTGGGCACCAGTCTGTACTAAATGTGGAGACATGCTGGGGAGAGGCCAGAGGAACGAAACAAGAATAATCTGATCTCAGGAAAGCATCTTTATGAAAAAAGATTAAATTAATTTAGTTTGCTTGGTCTAAAAAAAGAAAGAGAAAAAGGGGAAGTGAATTGAAATCCCAAATAAGGCGATTATGAGGAGGGAGGCACTGGACTGCATGTGATAGATGGGAGAGGAAAACAGGCTTAAGTTGCAACGAAAAACATTCAAGTTAGATGTGAGAAAACATTTGCCTCAGTAAGAGCAGAGAGGCATTGGAGTAGGCTGCCTTCGCGTCTGACAGGTCGTCTTCCTCAGAAGGTTTTGGAGAAAATATGCCGGGAACAGCACTATTCTTGCTAAGCCTTCTTGGGCTAAGGGGCAGGCTGCATGACCACTTGAGATCCTTTCCAACCCAGCTATTATATGAACTTGAGCAGCTGCTGTTTAAAGTTGTGGTTAGTTGCTGTTTGATTAAGAAGTGCTTCGTAAGTAATATATGCCATGAGTGTGCCATTCAACTTCTTTTCACCCAAAGAATAAAGATTTCTTGAACATTTCTGGCTTTTCTGCATGATTTAGCCTGACAATTAAAACATCCATTCAACTAGCAAAATGGCACCAATTGCTGCAAGCCTTTCAAACACCCATGACTGTACCCTAGGTACCTTCTGTCCCCCCTCAGGTACTGTTTCTGCCATGACAATAGTGTCCCGATGTCTCCCCCTGTTCCTGGAACCACTTTAAGTTCCTCCACTGAAGTTTAGGTGAGATAGCTGCTACTTTACTTCCACTTCCAAGTGAGTTCAAAATCAAAATGTCTGATAATTACCAAACAGAGTGGGGGAAAAAAAGTAGTAAAGAATATTTTAAAAAAGAGAAGGGGGATTAAAAATAGGGTTGTGTCAAAAAAAATGGTAATGACGTTACTTATTTTTTATATTTTTCTTGCAAAAGAAATCTTATGGAATTGTATTTGCTGAGTATATGTACAGGGAATAGCTGTTCTGCATTGAAGAGCTTATAATAAAAGAATTTATATGCTAACACTAAATAATGTTTTAAATTATTTGCAAAGGAAAAAGAACAGCAATGGATTCCAAGCTTCCTTCTTAATTCCTTGTTAATTGCTTGTTAATTTAATCTTTTTAATTTATTAGCTGAAAACTGCAGGACCACAGTAATTTGTTCTATTAGTAGTACAATTTCCACTCATATTTTGCTAAGTTTTATGTCTTCAGGCATTTGTTAGCAGGTAATTAAATCTCTGGCTGCATAATGCTTTCCTTTAATAAGGAAGAGGCTCATAATCTTAATCCAATTAAAGAAAAGAGAACTGAAGGAACATTTGCCACAACAAAAGACGATACTAGAGGATATTAGCTTGGGGTACTGGCAGCAAGCTAATAACTGTTCATCAGGAAATCAGTATCTTCAAATATTTTCAACTTCAGGCGTGGAGAGCACTTGAAAGCAGCTGGGAGACCTGTGTCTCCTATTAAATGAGTTTGAGATACTTTGTTTCCCAGCTACGGTTGGTATTTAAGTATGGAGAGTTGTAAATTTTGACACTGAGATTTACAAGGAGTTGGACATACACTTTGTTTTGCTTTTTCTGGATATCATTTTGTGCCAGTGCATCTTTGGACATTTATCCCTCAGGATGTGTTTTATATATACACAGCCCATCCTGTTCAAAGACAGCACCTTTGATATTATTTCAATTCTGTGTCCTGTCCCTGAGAATAGCTAGTTCCAAATTATTCAGGGGATACCAAGTATTACCCTATACCATAAATGAATAATTTTGTTTTCATTGTCTAATCCTGTGTCATGCTCTTGAATGACATTTTGCAGTACTGAGTGCTGTAAATGCTGTTTTAAAATGAACCCTATTTTACCAGTTTAGATCTTTCAACTTTGCCAACTGTGAGAAAAGAGAAATAAGAATGTGAATTTACTTTTTCTACATTTGATGCTTCAGCCACGTACTGTCTGGTGGCAAAGAGTGGTTCCTAAATATTCAATAGCATCAGCTCAACCCCCTCCCAGCATCCCAGCAAACTAAATTACGTTGCCTATCTGTTCATGATGAAGACGGTTTCCTTTTCAATAAGCAAAGAACCCCAAAGGTAAAAAGAAAACCTTATTAAAGGAAAAGCAGAAAAACGGAGTAATAAATCAGCAGGTGTGGTCTTGAGCTCACCTTTCCCACGGCACCACCTTGGTCGCGTCCCACCTTAGAATCATAGAATCACAGAATCACTAAGGTTGGAAAAGACCTCTAAGATCATCGAGTCCAACCATCAACCCAACCCCCCCATGCCCACTAAACCATGTCCCCAAGCGCCTCATCTACACGTCTTTTAAATCCCTCCAGGGATGGGGACTCCACCACTGCCCTGGGCAGCCTGTGCCAAGGCCTGACCACTCTTGCAGGAAAGAATTTTTTCCTAATGTCCAACCTAAACCTCCC